>PVKB01006890.1:0-49035 GCA_004027205.1 Ctenodactylus gundi | reverse complement strand
CTGGCTTTGAACGCATGGCAATCCTCCTACCTCAGCCTCCCAAGTGCTGCGATTACACGCATGCACCTTCAACCCAGCTTATGTGATGCTGAGGAATCAAGTCCAGTGCCTGTGCTTGCTAGCCACTGAGACACACCCCTATCCCCAATCAGCAAATATCTGAAACCAAACCAAAGACAGTGGGAAACCCCAAAAATCATTTTAACAAAGGTGCCAACTCTCTTCTTAACGTTACGCGTGCCCTGCGTTCTACCAACACCAGATCAGTGCTCGAAACCTCACTGCTATAACCTGAAGACACTGACATATCCCAAGCATTACATTCTGATTTCTTTCTTAAATTACTCTTAGAACAGTCACAAGCTAGAAATGTTTTACTCAAAATATATACGATTAGGTTATACGATGACTTTACAACAAATAACAGAACCTTTCAGATCATTACAAAATGGTTCCACTCAGACACATGTCATCAGTAGTGTCAAAATCATGTTACAATTCATATTTTTGTCCCAAACTGCAAATGACATTAGAGATGCAAGTATTATAAATCTAGAAAAAAGAACATATAGCATACTTGTGGGCAGTAAAGCCCCAAACAATTGTGGAGTTTTTGCCAAAATAGTTTTTTTAGTATGTGTCAATAATGCATGTTAGTAACAATCAGTTTGAGAAAGCAGTGCACGTGCATATCACATCTTGGCCATTCCTGTTTCCTCTCTCCCTTCCCACTCCTTTTCCCCCTCACCCCCTCTTTCCCTCTCCACAAAGTCTGTCTTCCAATTTTCTTTCATTTCTCTTTTACTTAGTTTGGTTTTCTACTATTAGAGAAATCATGCAATATTTAACTTTCTGTGTCTGATTTATTTTGATAAGCATGATGGTCTCAAGGTGTATCCATTTTCTTATATATGTTTCAAGTTTATCTTTATAGTAGAGTAGTACTCCATTGTGTAAATATAGTCATGTCCATTCACCTCTTGATGGACATAGTGGCTGCTTCCAAAATTTAGCTATTGTAAATTTCACTTATAAACATAAATATGTGTGTATCAGTCCTGCATAACGACCTTGATTTTGGGGGAAGGTACCCAGAGGAGGTATAGCAGCATCAATTGTGGTATCTATTCTCAGTTTTTTGAGGAAACTTCATACTTTTTCCACAAATGGTAGCACCGGTCTGCAGTCCCACCAGCAGTTTAGAAGGGTTCCTTTCTCTCCCCAACCTCACAACCACCTGTCGTCTTTTGAGTTCTTGATACCAGCTGTTCTTGTCAGAATTAGATGGAGCCTCAGGGTTGTTTGGTTTTGAATTTCTCTGATATCTAACCGTGTTGAACTTCTGTGTGTATTTGTTATCTACTTTCTCTGAGAACTTTCTATTCAGTTCAGCTGCCGATTTTTAATTGGGTCTTTTATTTCGGGATGTCTAATTTTTTGCAGTTTTATATATGCTAAATAAAAGCCCTCTCACCAAAGAGCAACTGACAAACATTTTTTTCCGATTGTGTTAGTTCTATCAGCCTTGTAATGATTCACTTTCTTTATTTACTTTGTGTTCTTCATGGCCTGTATGTTGCAGCTCAGTCACTATATTTTCTAGGTCTGACATTCTATTCTGAAGTTTTTTAAAGTGGTTGCTTATTATTACCTGCGTGTTTTTCATTTCCTGAATAGCTGCATTCAATTTTTCTATATCTCTGTTGTGTACTTCTCTCATTTCTTCTTTTGTCTTCATTATCTTCTGATATATTTCTTCTCTGGTCTCATCTATTTGCTTTTCAAGGCTTGTTTTTTGCTTATCTATGTATTGGTGTAGCTCTTGCTCTGTTTATTTCCTGCTTTCATTCCTGCTTTAATTCACTGAATTTCTGAGCCCAGAAGTTGCCATCATTTTTGCCATATTCATCTTTAGTTATCCTGATATCATCTCCTGGGGTTTCAGGTCTTTTTGTAGGAGACTTGTAACCATGCTTCCCCATTTCTTCTTTGGTCTCCCCTAATTGCTTTTCAAGGCTTGCTTTTTGCTTAGCTATGTGTTGTTGTAGCTCTTGTGCTGTCTGTTTTATTTCCTGCTTTGCTTCCTGCTTTAATTCACTGACTATCTGGGCCCATACATCACCATCCTTCTTGCCTATCTCTTCCTTGGGTTCTCGATTGGGTTCTGCAGTTTCAGCACCCCTTGTACCCTCCCCCGGGGAGTCAGGTCTTTTTGCAGAAGACTTGTTACCTCATTTCCCCATGGTTCCGCTACCTCTGACTGTCTCTGGTGAGCAGGAAAGAAACTGGCTCCTGCTGACACCACTGCCTGGGACGGCTGTTGAGCCCTGTTTGTGATCTGCGGTCCCAGGGCCTTTTCTAGGGGGAGCACATGCTGCATTTGTAGTACACACACCCGCGGGTTGGTGCTTCTGAAGCTGGGGCCACCCGCTGCCAATAATTCCCACTTGTTCAGATCTGCGCTTACCTCGGGCTGAGGTTCTGTCCTCAGGACCTTGTCTGTGATCTGTGGGTGCCGGCAGCTCGGGGCCTTGCTGAGTGGGCTGCTTCTGACCCGCCCTCAGCCTCTTCTCCTGTTGTTGTGTGCTCCGCCCTCTCCCAGCTCCGTTCTGTCAGATGTTCATGTCCCTGCGAACTTTCTTCCGGGAGCCATTTGCAGCACGCTGTGGTGTCTCTCTGGACCGCAGGGAATTTTTTCCCCCCTCTGGTTTCAGTGATCCTTAGGAGTTTCTGACCTCCTGTTGGTCTTCTTTCAGTTTTGGGGGAAGCTCCTCTCTTTGCTAGCTACACCAAACATGCTTCTTCTAACTAAATTCTTGACTTTTTAAGTGAGGTGATGAGGAGACATTGTACAGTGCTGTTACTCAGCCGCCATCTTGACTGGAAGTCAAAAGCTATTCTTTTAAACTTCTTTGTGACCAGCACACAGCTAACGGCTATGATACTAACTTTCAACCTTCTGTAATTGATTACAAAAACCTAAGTTATAATTATAATTAGCTTTAATTTTTTAAAAAATTAGAAACAATCATGCCACAAAATTGTATATATCCCCATAGCTCAAGCAATTACAAAATGCTTTAATGGCTTACTTTAAATTCAACTTTTAAAATAAAAATGAGAGAATGTAAGAGATACTTTCCCTCCAGAAGAACAATTATGGAAAGCACTATTTTCTTTGTGTTTTAAAAATTGTAATACAAATGATCTTTCTGCTGTAAAAAGACATTTTATTCTTATCAATAGATCTTCCACAAAGCCACTTATTCTTTCTGATTTTATTTTTGCATGGACTCCAATGGCTGGGGCCCACTACATCGCTACTGTGGGGGAAGAGAGTATGTTTCTATCCTCTCTCCTATAGGTTCTCTTTAGAAAACAAGGACATAATCTTCACAGATATGGGAATGCTTAAAGAATGACTGAGCTGAAAACATCTCAAAAACTATCAAAACTTTGAAAACTTCTAAAAATATCTTCCTTGCAATGCTTGTTCATGTAACTATAAATCCTCAAAAGTCACAGTCAAACCTGATCCTTTTCTTTCTTTATATGCAACATTCTTTCTGGAATAAGTGGCACCTCACGTTGGACACATATTGTATTATTCCAAACCAAGTATTTCCACCTGCTCTCATCCTTGGCTCAAATTAGGAAATGACCCTTATCTCAGCTAGCTTCTTTGTCATATATCCTCTCCAAAGCACCAGTCTCTTTATAATAATGTTACCTTAGAAAACTAGGCTCCTACAGAACTCCAAATCCTTGGCTTAAGTTTTTTTTGAGGAGTCTAACTTGATCTTATAAATATTTTAATTCATTCCCTACTTGAAATCCAGAATTGGCAGGCCCCATCCTTCATTATAAATATAAGCAACATACTTCTTCTTTAAAAACCTTTGGCACATAGACTTTCTATTACATTCTCACATAGTAAGAAAGAGAAAATTTATTAATGGCAATATTATTTGAACTTCACATGAAGGACTTTGACGCATTCTAGGTGCAGTGGTATAAAGTTTTTTATATAGATACGAGACTTTTTCCCCCCACTGTCAGCCTTCTCAGTAGGAAAGATGATACTTCCCTGCAATATTCTTTAAAATTCAACCTTTTATTTTGAAATACTTTAAAACTCCAAGAAAAAGTCTATAAGTAAGCTTACAAAATGTACCTAAGTAAACTTTTACTTATAAAGTACACAGGTAAACTTTAGAAAATCTTTCATCAGACTGCCTGATTGCTATTTGGTTATAATTCCTACGTTATGTTTAACTTGAGCTATTTGAAACACGGTGTCCAATTACCCATAAAATGTACATTTTCTAAAAATAACATTTTAAAAATAGCTACATTATGCACATTAAATCAAGAGTTTATACTGGTATGATACTTCTATAGAATTCGCATGGAAATGATGTCATTTGTCCCAATAATATCTCTTAGCAAACCACACAACAGAAAAAGTTACAAGGAATTGTCGTCTCTGTCTTGATTTTCTCTCTAAGTTTGAATCTAGAATCATGCATAACATTTGGTTTTCAAACATCTTTAGTATCCTTCAATTTCAGAATGTCTCTGCTCTATCTCAGGACCAAGAGAAGGAGTGCAATAAATATTTGATAATGATGAACACCAAATATTTTTCAATTAAAAAAAAACTAAAAGCAAAAGAAACCTATTAGACCAGATGGTGAGGAAATTCAAGCAGAATAATAAAGCAGGAGGGGCTGCTGTGGGAATGAGGCTGGCTCTTCTCCACCGAGATCTGGAGATGGTTGACACCCAAAATTGACTAGTCCAAAGAAAAACTGATCTAGTAAATAATCACAATGGTAAATAAAAAATGACTGAAACAGCCAGTCTTCTCCCCCTTTCAAGGGTACAGAGTGACTCACAAAGGGCTTGCTTAGAGTGAGGGAGCCAAGAGAGGGGCGGGACAGAACCTGTGGTAATCTTTCCATTGGCCAAAGAGAAAAAAGGAAGGGAAAAGTAGAGAGAGAGAGAGTACCTTGTTAAAAATACTTGAGAAAAATTAGCACTTTGAAAAACAAAAACCAAGAGGAAGAAACAAGATAATTGGTCAACAAAGAAACATTTTTAATTTTGTAAAAATATTATAATTATTTAGAAAAAATTGGTAGAGATGAAACTTATAAGTTAAAGTAGATAAGTAGAATTCTAGGAAGAAGAACCAATTACTAATAAAAAAAAAACCTTATGTTTTTAAAAGATGATTGCAGGGACTGAGGTGAGAGGCTCATAAGTCCAAGACCAGCGTGGGAAATTTAGCTGCTTATGAGAACTTAACTTAAAACAAAAATAAATTGAAAAATGGATATGGTCCTCAGGTCAATCCCAATAATTGAAAAAAAGATTAAACAATCAATTAGTGGAAGAATTGAGTAACCGAAAGTATGTGGTTAATGAATGAATCAGTGATTTGGCTATTCAGCTTTTATTTTGTAACCTGAAAGTAAACAGACAATAGAAATTCTGGAGCTAAAGTTGGAGGATAGGCCCAAGAGACCGAATATTTATTCAAAAAGAGTAGAAGAGAACAGGAGAGAAAAAGTCAAAGAAATAATGGCATAATACTTACACTTAAGAGGTAAAAATACTTGGTGCCTTCTAGGCGCTAAGCAGGAATACTGAAAGAAGATCAATCATACATTCCTCTGAGTGGATTTCTGACTTTTAAAGGTAAAGAATTTTATTAATCTTCAAATAAAAATGTCACTCACAAAGCAAAGAGAATCCAATTGGTGTCAGTTGTCTTTTTTGCCTCACTTAAAATTAATAGACATGGTAACAGAGCTTACAAGCTTGAGCATGACTTCCATGACCAGTTAAATAAGACAGCAGACAAAGAGTTATGAAAATATATTACACTTTTTTGACAAAAATCGGTCCACAAATAATGCCATTTCAACAGACCAGCGCACAATACCAAAGAGAGAATGATATTATGGTTTGTATCTGAAATGTCCTCCAAAAACCTCATGTATTTGGATGTTGTAGAGTACCCACGGAAAAATCTGCTGTTGAGAAGTGAGGCCTGGTTGGGAGATGCGGAACACTGGGGTTTGACCCAGAAGGATTTATCCTAGCTCCACCCTTCCCTGCTCACTTGCTTCCTGTCTGTCATGAGGTGAACAGGCCTCTGCTATGTGCTACCCCCATTGCTGGCTGCCTATGAATGGAATGAAGTCTTCTGAAACTGTGAGCTAAAATAAATCTTGCCTCCTTAAACTGTGGATGTCAGGTATTCTGTCCCAGCAATGAGAAAGTAACTAAGACAGCATATAAACCAACTGAATATATGGGTAAGCAAAAAAAATTCTCATTAACATTGCACTTAGCGCAACTGTCAAAAGTGTTACCTAAAACACAATATAGTATCTGTTATGTCAACAAACATGATAATTATTTTTATTAAATAACTAATAATTTTAATTTTATTTATATATTATTTTATTAACATATTAACATATCATGTAGTATATAATTATATATGACTACATATTTTTAGTAAAATTATATATAAAATAATAATCTATATAATTCTTTAATTAGCAACAAATTAATAATATATGAAACAAAATTATAGATAGGTCTACCTAACATCTCAGCAGAATGGGTGAAAAAGGGCAAGTTGTGCATAATACAGGTTTGTTAGGGGTTTAAAAATATTTCCTCTCAGAATGGGTACAGTATGTAAACTATGGCAGTGGCGCTGAGGGCCTTCTCAGTACCCCTTCTTACTTTCTTAGAAATAGAATTCCCATTTTTGTGAGTAGGGAAATAATGTGCTTGGTTAAACAGCAACATTCGCAGCCACCCTTGCAGTAGTCGGGGCGCCATGACTGTGAGTGGAAGAATTTGGGGAAAGGTTGGCAACAGTTTTTTACAAGGTGCTGGTGAGGCTGGCACATATCTTTTATGCCTTTCTTTCTTCTTTCTTTCTGGTGCCATGGTTGGCGCCCTAGCAGCTGCCCGATGGCCTTAAGTTACAGCCTAAGAATGATAGGCAGGAACAAAACAGGTGACTGGATTCCCAAGGATGGCAGAGCCTTGGACTGTGTTTCTTTAGATTCTTTTACCCTTTCTGGAAGGGGAGTAGAGTGGGAAAACTTAAAGTTTTCAGTTGCTTATTTTAAAGTTTGCATTTCAACACCCTATGAACTGGGCATAGTGGTGCACTACCATAACCCTAGCACTTGCACATGCAAGGCTGAGGGAGGAGGACTGTTTGAAGCCAGCCTGGGCTATATAGCGAGTTCAGGTCAGTCTGGAATACAGAATGAGACCCTGCTTCTAAACAAACAAACACCTTAAGAAAACTCAAACAAAACAAGCCACAGAAGTTAAAATTAAGAAAGAAATGTGTGGAGGGTAGAAAATAGGAAGGGATTGTAAAGTGAATATGATACATAGATGTACGAAACACCCAAATTCATTGTAAATACTATGTATTACATTTGTATATTAATAAAAACAGTCTGAAAAATTGAAAAAAAGAAGAAAATTTGACAGAAAAAAAGAGAAAGAAATGGCAGGGTTCAAAAATGAACTTCAGTCATAGATTTTTTTATTTGAGACAAAGTCTCGCTCTGTGTCCCAGGCTGGTCCTGAACTTACTATGGAGCCCAGGCTGACTTAGGACTCACGGCAATCCTCCTGCCTCAGCCTCCCAGAATGCTGGGATTACCGGGTTGCGCCACCCCATCCGCTTTATGTGGTGCTGGGACTTAGTGCTTGCCAGGCAACCGTTTTAACTGCTGAGCCATTCCTCCAGCCATAGATTTCTTTTAGAAGACACATACAAAGATAAAATATTAACCAAAAAAAAAATGAGCTTGAGAAACAGCTAGAGAAATTGTAGATATGACAACAATATTAATATCTAGAAAAATACAATTTGAGACCAAAGTAATGAAAGGAAATTGAAAATGCTAATTTAAACAGCATGAAGAAATAAAAAGCCACATTACAACAAAGCAGAAACCTCATAGCTGTGAGGAATATCTGGTAAAACAATTATATGTAGTGGAGACATCAATCTAGAAGCAGCAGGGAGAGACGGTTTCCATGGCAAATTGTGCGTAGAGTATGCGTAACACACAAGGCAAACTTGAACATCATACCTAAAGAAAAGAGAATATTTTCAACCCCCAAAGATCTCTATAAAATTAACTAAGTACTGAGCCTTAATGAAAACCTCAACTAATTCTCTTAGAAGAAATTGTAAGGCTGCATTATTTTACTGAAACATAGTGAAAACTAGAAATTTTAAATGAAAGGCAAATAAGTAAGTGTCAACCACTGGAGGAAAGAGAACAATCTTCTTAATAATTCCCAGGTTAAAATTCGAGAGGCTGAGGCAGGAGGATTTCAAATTCAAGTACTGCCTGGAGAACTTAGCAGGATTCTCTGTCTCAGAATAAAGAAGGACTGCGGATACAGCTCAGCACTTCCTGAGTTCAGTACCACACACGGGCACAGATACACACACATGCACATTGGCAGAAAACGAAACATTGAATTATGGTTGTTGTGTGAGCATCCTACCTCTGCACCTGAGTTTCTGCCTAAGCTGTTCTTTGAAAATGTCTTCTGTCTAGTACTTTATGAGAAAAGGATATGTAGCAAAACTGAATTCAAATTGAAAAATTAGAAAATGGGTAATTAGGTAACCGCCCCCCCCCCAAAAAAAAAAAAACACCAAACGGAACAAAGAGAATTGATAGATATTAAAACAAATTATTTAAATTTAGCAATCAATAGAAAGAAAAGCCCTGGTGTTTCTGAATCCCCTCTCAGGGGCGGTCTACCCCCTCCCACGTGGGGCCGCAGAGCTCCCTGCTTCTCACCCCCAATCCCCTAGCGGAAGGGCGAGGACCCCCACTGTCCCTCCGCTCCTCACGTGGTCCGCTGCGGAGCTCCCGTCACTTCCTTCCCGTCCTGGAAGACTGAGTCCAGGATGGTGAGCTTCCTTTTTTCCTTTTCACTTTGTGACACACTGATTTTCAACGGTTACATACAAACAGAAAAATTGTATACACATGATGTTTCATTACATAAGCGTCGCATAATCAGGTAGACACACCCACCTCCTGCAGTATCTACCATTTCCTTCTAGTGAGCACTTTCAGAATCTTTCTAGATTTTTGAAACGTACACGATTGTCATCCACAGCGTCGACTGTGAGGCAGCACGCCAGGAAGTGTGACTGGGGACCGCTGGCCATCGTTTCCCGCCATCCTCCCTTCCCCTCCTTCTCCAGCTCTAGGAAGCACTGTTCTACCCTCAACTTTGATGAGATCAACTTTTAGACTCCGTATATTAATGACATCATAAGGTACCTGTCTTTCTGTGACTGGCTGATTGCCTATTTCACTGAACGTAATGAATTCCAGTTCCATCCACGTTGCCGACAATAGCAGAATTCCTTTTTTTTTGTTTTCAGTGACAGAGGGCGAGCCATTGTGCACTGTGGTATTGTTTCCTTTATTCCGGATCAGTTGATGGACACTTGAGTTGTTTTCATTTCTTGGCTGGTCTGATAGTGTTTCAATTGTTAATTTTAGGTTCATGTACAAAAAACAAACTCTTAACTGTTAGTTTATGGGTTTTGCTAACAAAAGAACTTTGCCAAGGCTTAGAAAATGTGTGTTTTCAGACAATTGAAGCAGAAATAAGTTAATTCTAATAATGGTTTCATTCCCCCTCATCCCCCCGGCTAATTCCTACAACCAAAGTGAAGTTTTTGGAAGTTCATTTGACATTGTAAACATAATTTTAAACTTACTTGAAAGTTTTAACTTTGAAAATATTTCTTTTTCTGTGACAATACAATTTTTGGTGAACCAAAAACTGTAATAATTTTAAAAAAATAATAATCCGTGAAGTGAAAAGTACCTGTGGTATACATGTAATTTAAAATTTGGGCCCAAATTATACTCCATTAATATAGAGTTGTTATCAGTCAGGCCTGAAAATATGCATATATATTTTATATATTATATTTAACTTGTGAGAAAACTATCATTAATCAACTTAATTGTTTTCAGTGGTATTATAGTCTAAAAATAAGTATAGTTATTATTGTTATATTTTTCACAAAAATAAAACTGTGGATTATGAGCATATTCAGAAAACTTACTTGTCACAATAATAATCAAATCAAGCATTGAAAACTACTGTTAGGAACTTGTAATAAGTTGTAATGATTCAAATAAAAACTTGTATACAAAAGGGCATTGATATTTATCTGCAAAAAATCAAGTAAAAATGTGAACAATTTAAACAATAAGTATTTAAACAATTTGCAAATTTTAGAAGTTCTCAACATATGAGAAGAATTCTTTGATGCATAGTCTACATTTAAACCAATATGATGATATAATGTTCTAGAATTGGATGAAATTGAAAAGGTCTATGATTATCAACATCTGAATCTGCTGAAATATTCAAAGAACCATGAACAAATGTAGCACAATAATTCACTGTGTCTTACTTTTTCATTGCTGGAACAGAATACCTGACATCCACTACTTAAGGGAGGAAAGATTTATTTTTGCTCAGTTTTTGAAGGTCACAGTCCATATGTGAGTGGCCAGCCAGGGTGGGCTTATAACATGCAGGCACAGCTTGGCAGATGAGGAAGTCAAGTCAACAAGGAAGGGAAGAAGCGGAACACGCTCCTCCAGGTTCTGTCCCAGTGATCCACCCCTTCCAGGTCAAACCTCAGTGTTCCCCCCCTTCCAAGTTATTCCCCAGCGATCTGCCTCTTCCAGTTCATATGCCCAACAGCGTGTCACATACTTGCAATGTAATACGTGGCCACAATCCCCCATCCCAATCAGGCCTTACCTTTTAACAACACACGTTTTCATGGGTAATCAAGAGACCTTTGGAGAACGTTTCAGATCCAAACCACAACAATCTGCCTTCTAAAAATATTTAGTGTTGCTCTGAATAAGATAGCGAAACAGTAGCTGTCAAAATACCTGGGCTGAATACACATTTCAATGAGAATATTCTTTTAGGCAGAATTTTCTGAGTTTACCAGGTACTTCAGCCACTGTATGTAGAATGTTTCCTCACCCAAATACTATGGTTTACAGAAAAGAGCTAATTGAAGGTGTCAATAATCTTTAGTTTATTCACTATAAAATGTAACTTTGGCAAAACTTAAGATTTAATAAAAATAAAAACAATAACATGTTGAGCAAAAAATACTCTTCAGTAAACAGTCACGTAATGGTAGAGACATATGGCTGTGAAACAGATTAATGCCTAATGTCTTTATTTTACTGATGTTATTTTCTAATATACAGCTTTGAGGCATGATACGCTTATTACAGTGCAGAAAAACCAACACTTGTACTTGAATTATAACTTACTAAAAATATTCTGTAATTTTCTCTGTTGCTGTCTCTAGCACTGCTTGAGAATTAATGGTCTTCCAGAAATAGTCCACCTTGAAATCTCTGGAGGGAGATATTTAATCACATTGCCTGTCACTTTCTGGGGACCTCTGTGAAATTAGGAGCTCACCATCATCAATACATCTGAGTATTTAGTGTCTTGTATGTTGTTTTTTTTTTTTCAGGATAGGTCACCTATGTTTCAAAAATATAGTATTGGAGCTGTTTCCATTGTCCAGTCTGAGTCTTACTGTCTAGAAAAAGAAAAAAAAAAAAAAACATCGGAGAAACTTCCAGTGTCAAGGGCAGCCCTTGGCCATGAATTCTGACCCCGTGTAGAGGGTGAAGGCAAGGCAGGACTTTGGGAATGTCTGTTTCCAGGATCCATACAGAAATGGACTCACGACAATCCTCCTGTCTTAACCTCCTAAGTGCTGGAATTACAGGCATTCGTCACCATACCCAGCTTATGTAGTGTGGAGGAATTGAACCCAGGGCCTTGTGCTTAGTAGGCAAGTACTTTAACCCCTGTGCCCTTCCTTCAGCCCTATAAGTAGCATTTATAAATAGACAAAATAGGTTGATTCATTGTTAGAATGCTACATATAAATCATATAAATCTTTTTTTTTTTTTGAGACAGGGTCTCGCTCTGTGGTTCAGGCTGATCCTGATCTCAACACGGAGCCCAGGCTGGCGTTGAACTCACGGCTATCATCCTCTCTCAGCCTCCCTAGCACTGGGATTACAGGCGTGTGCCACCATGCCCAGTTTATGTGGTGCTGGGAAATCAAACTCATGTACTTAGTACTTAACATTTGCTCTGCAAGCACTTTAACCGCTGAGCCATTCCTTGAGCTCCCCATAGAAATCATTTAAATGCTACAGAAATGTAACAAAGAATTTAAAGAAAGACACAGTTGTCAGCACAGGTACACCATATAATAATAGAGTACAGGATCCTGGCTAGTTTAATGATAAATGTATCTATGTTCTAGGTATATTAAAATACATATTATATATTTTAAACGGAATTATCACACAATATTGAGAAATGCAATGCTAAAACCTAATATTTGAAGTATTTAAATATCAACATTTCAAATACATACCGAACTGAAGAAACTAGAGAATCTTTCATTTCTAGTAAGACCTTACTCTGAAATACAGTCTTTAAAGAAGTGGGAGTCCTGGAGCCCTGCTGATACAACCGTCACCCTGTCCCTTGGGGCTTGGCTTCCTTAAGGGCTCCAGGGCCAGGGCCAGAGTTTCTCTAGTTCTGTGCCCTCATTCAACATGAGAGGGACTGTACCACAGAGAAAAATGATACTTTTTGGATTATACCATGTGCACAAGATCTTCACTGTATCCGGGTGTGCCTCAAGAGCTCTGGAGTGTCATGTCCCAGAGTAAGACTTCAGTCCAGAAGTGACTTCTGCTGTCCACTTTATTTGGTGGGTTTATGGAGAGAGGCTGCAGGTGGGGGAGAGTAAGGAAGGGAGAGCAGAGGCGGCAGGGGAGGGAGGTGCTGGCGCACTTAGCAGTCAGAGTCATCTAATGAGAAAGTTCCACTCTTTCTTTCACCTTTTCTTCCAGCAAACTATATTTTCCAAAAAGGCTAAAAGAATAACAGTGTCTATGACTTGTATACCTATAGTAATTGAATATATAAAATAGTTAACTCACGTATGAGGGAACCAGCAACATAGAGATCGTATATAAGCTCAATTAAAAATGCTAGATGGTTGGAAAATTAGGGGGAAAATTGATTAATGTCTTATAGCACTCAACTTTTGGGGGCTAATATTTTTCTATTGGACAGAAAATTATTGCAATTTGCCAGTTTTCCACTGACTTTATAGATTATGAACTGTTATAATAAAAATAAGTATACAATCATTTTCGGTTCCCTATAGAATCATATGATTTTATGGGAACTTATTAGACTATATCCCAGTATGGGGATAAAGAGTAATTTTTGGTGATATTTTCTAGTTTCAGATAGATTTTCTTAATATTTTGTTTCTTCTTTATTTCCAAATATCTTTAATTTATTGCTTTAAAATCCATCCTTTATAAAGTCTAATGGGCTCTTTTTGGCTCTGGGACATCTGGTGAGGCAGACATCTGGGACTCCAGCACTACTTGCTCTCTCCAGCTCTCTCCTTGGAGATGACACTCGGCCTCCCAACCCAATTGGTGAGAGAGGTGAGGGCGGTCCTTCCTCTTCCTGAGGCCTGGGTCCTTCCTTTGCAGGGGTTAATCTAGTCCATTCATCCGACTAGAGCTCTCACGGCTTTTGATAGGACCTGCGTCACTGCTGTTTGACAGACAGGCCCTTGGGAGGGGGAGCAGGGTGTGATTTGTGGTTCTTGGGACAAAGCCACAATTAGAAGGTGGAGTTCTTGAACTGCGCATAGATTTACCTAGATATTTATTTTTTGCCTCTAGGTCTGCGAGACTTTTCAAAATGCACACATCCCTTGCGGTGTTCATCATGCGCTCTTCCTTTGCCCTTCAGCATTTCCGCCTCCTCGGAGTGAGCCCCTTCCCTTCAAAAAAGGTAATAGCTCCTGCTTCCTTTTGTCTGAGCATAATTACATGACAGAGAACTTCCACAGCAACTCCTACTACAGACAGATAAATGTGTGACAGTGGTTCACTATTTTCTTGTTTCTAGCAAGTAATTTTGTTAATTACATTGAGCATTATTCTGTCTGAACAAACAGCTGAAGGGCAGGAGCCAAACACGATCGTTGCAATTGCATGAGCTTTCTTATTCATTTTACAATTTTTAACTGCAGTCATTCCTTGGGGGAGTGGTTCTAGAACTCTGTGTTCGAGAAGTGTGCATGCGTGCATTGGTAAATGTCTTCTGTAGAATGATGACATATTGCACATAACCTGTGCACATCCTCTTACACTAGTCTCTAGATTATTTGTAACACTTGATACAATTGAAGTTCTGTGTAAGTAGTCGTTACACTGCATTGCTTAGGGAATAAAGAAAGGAAAGTTTATGGCTATCTCCAAAACAGATGTAATTTTTCCCAAATCTACTTTTGATTTCTGTTAGTTTAGTGCACAGATACTAAGCTCAGAGATACGAAAGACTAACTGTATTTCTTTTTTATTTATTCCTTTGCAAGTTGCAAAGAGGATAGTATTATTTTAAAAACAAGGGCAGAGGGACAAAAGCCTCCGCTACCCGGAAGGGGTCCTGCATTTGGTTGTCCTTGGCTGTTTTCTACCCCTGGCTTCACTCTACCTATGTGAGGCCCAGAAATCTCTTCAAAAGCAAGTGAAGAGGAGTAAGATGAATTTACCACAACTCTGCCTTGCTGTATGGATGTCTTATGTATAATGTACTGTGACAGCTGGAGAGATTATGTCAACTTGAGGGAATCAGGAACCACACCTGGATTAGGGTTTGGGAACCACGCCTTGATTGGGAATTGAGAAACAGCCTGGATTAGAGTGTGAGTGATTTGTGGGCTGGCAAATGAGGGACGAGCACCCACCCAGATGTGGGAGGCCCAACTGGAACTCCAACGGTATAAAAGGAAGTAGAAAGACCGTTACAGCTTCTTCCTCTGGGAAAGCTCTCACTTTTGCAGTTGTCTATAGACATCTGTTTGCTACATGTTGCACAGCCTCATCTCCACTTGTGCCTGTCTGCCTGTTGCTGATCTTCACTATTGTTTTTTGAACAACCGAGATCCGCAGCAGGCTTTCACCACTGTCCTTCAGTCCTTGATGGGAGTTTTACTTCGTGGCTAAGCAGCCGTAGGACACTTCAGCTCTTGAACGTGCAGGCCGCCATCTTTGACTATCACTATCCTTGGATTTGTAAGCCTTCTGAATAGATCCTTTTTTATTATAATATTTGTAAATTCTGCCTTTTAAAAGAACCCAAACTAATACAGTACAGCAGTGAAATATTTAATCATAGCAGTAAAATCTAACTTAGTGACATGTTTTCTAAAAAGAACTGTGAACCTAGGATTAATTTGGTAAAATCTTAAAAAAGCCTTCTTCAACATCTAAAATTAACTTTGATCTATAATAATAATAATTGCAGAAGTTCTTTTTTCTACCAAAGTTTTTGACAGACTCAAACTAAGACAACATCTTCTTAAATTTTTCTTGTAAGATCTTTTGGTTTGAAGTTTAATTAGTGATAGTACAATGTGCTCTTCCATGGTTCGGGGCCTTTGTAGTCTTGATTATGGCAGGACCAGTGGCAGCAGGCACAAATCTGATTTGTGTGTGAGTGTGGATGTGTCTGACAAGTACTTGAAATACAATTTACATGGTTTTGGTTTTTTAATGATATTTTGAGAATGAAGTTGACATTCTATGTTTAATTTGTGTTTGTATGTTGTAAAGAATTTCCAAGGAGGGCTATTTTCATGTAAGACTCATGGTCTAAATGCAATTACCATAGTAAAATATCAAAAAATTAAGATTTTTAAAGAGGACTTTATTTAATGTCAAGCATGCTAGTGCACAAAACTATTCTCCCAATCATTTTGATTAGTTTTCTTTTTAATAATATTTCAATATATAGATAAATATTTATTAGTTGGAGGGATACAATATTCTTTTCAAATTCATCTAACCAATATTCTTTGCTTATATTTGCATTAATTGAATTGATTTATTAAACTATTTCAGAGTCCTTGAGATTACTTTTTAGAGATAATGAATGGATTTTATAATCATCATGAGTCCCAGCTGCATCAGGATTCCTAAGGCCCCTCTCAGTCCTTAGGGTTCTCTGAAGGGACTCACAAAGGCTGCTATTCTAACAGTCATGGTAAATTAAAGAGAAAGGAGACAAAAATCAACAGAGAAAAAGGTGACAGAAGAGTTTAGCAAGAACCAACTGGCTTTCTAGATGTGTTTCCCAGGCAGGGGGAAGGGACAATAACCAATCCTCATAGCAATGGCAAGTGACAGCGTGTATGAAGTATTGCCAACTGGGGAACTCGTTGGAGGCCTGGTATACAGAAGTTTACTGGGGTCAGTCACTTAAGCATGGAGCGCCACATGACTGACTGTAGCTCCTCAATTGCTAGCTCCCCTAGAGGTCAAATTGACCCAGAGGGCACAGAAGCATGCATTCACCATGGGCAACACGATTAACATAAACTCTCTGCTGAGGCTCAAGGTCTCAGGAAAATACAAGGTCATTCTCATTAGGAAGGATGTTCCAAAGGCTCAGAGCTGCTCAGAGGCCAGTGCTTCCCCGGGCATGCTCAGGGTTTGAACACCTCAAACTTCCTGAGATAACCCATTCTTGCACTCACAGATTTCACTTTGTCAACAGAATGCTTCTGTGAGGGTCAGCAGTGCAAGTCTGTGGTGTGGCTTGTTTGCAGTACTGATGTTGTCAGGAGATTGTCTATGCCAGGAATAAATGCTGAAGTAGTTATTTGATAAAGGTGGATGCAGCAGCTGAAGCTGAAGAAGAAATTCAATTCAAAAGCAGAGGAGTTCTTACTTTTTATAGATTCAGCCTCTTGCATCTTCCTGTTCTTTTGTCAGTAGGTTTGGACAAAATGGGAAAACTGTAGAGTTTGACATCATTAAATGTAGAAAAACAAACCTCCTGCCATTACACAGACCACATGCCAGTGGAGGAAGTAGGAAAAACAAACAACACACACACACACACACACACACACACACACACACACACACACACACACACGTTTAGGGTTAAGTGCTTTGAATAAGAGTAGAATCAGATAAAATGTGATCATTTCCTTTAAAATGATGTGATCAAAACTAAAGTCTGTGAAATAATACTGAAGAAGTGATTAGGGTCATAAAAGTAGCTCAGTGTAAAGCCCTTACTTAGCATACATGAGGTCCTGGGTTTGGTCACTAATACTTTTATAAAAAGAAAACCAAATGTGATAAGGAAGTTCACCAGGGAGCATAGTGGATCTCTGGGCAACAGTGAGCCCAGAAGAAGAAGCAATGAACAAAAAATCCCCTGGGCTGACATGCATGTCTTGCGCAAGGAACAACAGAGACCCGTGTTGCTGGGGAAAGTGAAGAGTCAGTGACAAGGCAGTGGATAAGATTGGAGAGTGATCTTTGTAAGAATCAGAAGCTGTTATAGGTTAGTAATGGGTTTTCTTGGTAAGTCCAAAGCTGTTTATTAAGGACTCTGATGATGCAAAGCCAACCTATACAACCCGACCAGAAAAAATGAAATTGGTGTTACATACCAGGAAAATTCTATTTATGCTCAGACTTGATGCCGATTAAACAGTGGATCCGGTTAATATCCCAGGGCCTGGCCTTTTGCAGCCTCCTAGCATGTTCCTCCTTTCTCAGCAAGAATACAGGAAAGGAGATGAGGATTAGCTTGTCTTTCTCTCTTGTTAACTCATTGAGTTTATTAAGCTTATGATGAGATTTTTGGAGGAGTAATATGTAACATTCCTTACTATGTGCCCTGTGCTGTTCTAACCGATTTACTTGTGTACATTAATTTAATTCTCAAACATACACTTTGGATTAGGCACTGTTAGCAATCTTACTTTCTGTAAGAGGAAATTGAGATCAACAGATATTAAATAACTTGCCCTAGAATTTGCAGTGACCAAGATGGGATTAAGACTCGGGCGGTCAGGCTTATCTGGCTAATTATATCATAATTTTTCCCATGATTACTTTTTATTTGTATGTGTTTATGGTGTAAATAGTTCCATTTAACATGGTGAGCTGGTGCATATTCCCGCTGCATCCTAGTGGCCTTTACTTTCCACTGTTCTCCCCACATTGCCATCTACTCACTCCCATCTTCCCTTCTTGTCTCCATGAAGTCTATCACTCTATTTCCTATCATCTTTCTTCTGTTGTTCTTTGTAGGGGTCTCCCTCCCGCGGGAACCGGGAAGAGCTGAGGAGGGGTCAGACGACAGAGTAACACACCCCGGGAATCGTGTCAGTGAACGCCGCCTCACTCTATTTGGAAAATACAGGGGCTTAAGTAGACTGAGGAAGCTATCTTGGGCCAATCAGCAAGGCCTCAACCAGTGGGGTGTCGCCCAGAAAGAGGAAATGAGTAGAGGAAGGAGGATGGAATACTCCAGTTGTTTTTTAGCCTCTTAATTATCTAAACCGGCAGTTCTGTGTTTAAGCAAAATAACACCTGGCTTCAGTTACAAGTAGTAACATTTCTTCATGGGAAGGAACTCGGCCAAGGTCAACGATGCTGAGGCTCTCAGGCCCTGAGGACCCCAACAGTTCTTTTAATTATTTATTGCTGTAGTTTGGATCTAGAATGCCCCCTCAAATTCTCATGTTATGGATTATCTATGGAACCATGTGCTGTTAGGAGATAGGGACCTGGGTGAGACAGGTAGATTCTGGGCTTGTGGTGGATTATAAATGAGTGGTGGAAGACAGCCGTGTGGCAGATATCAGAGTACAGGCATGTGGTGGGTTAGGGGCCTGCTGTAGTTTACAGTCATGTGGCACACTACTGTGCATATGATCTGGAAGGAACTTAAACCCAGGAGGGGCAGAACGCCGAGGCTGGCCCTGGAAGGCATGGATAGCCGGGACAAGTCCTGGGAGGTGCATGCTGCTTCCTCCCTTCCTCCCTTGTCTCTCCCTTGGATTCCGGCTTGCAAGACTGTGAAGAACTGCTCCACCTCCGCCATGTACTTCCACTGCTGCCGGTGCCCGTGAATAGACTGACACCGTCTGGCTTTTCTCAGTTTGATATAAGTGCCTCCTATAACTATTTTCATGATTTTTTTAATATTATGAATGGACATTGAATTTTGGCAAAGGTCTTTTTTGCATTCATTGAGATGGTCATGTGATTTTTGTCCTTGCTTCTATTTGTGTGGGCTACTATACTTACTGATTTACATATGTAGAATGATTGTTGTATCCCTGGGATGAAGCCAACTTGGTTATGACGAGTAATCTATTTAATAATTTGTTACATTCTTGACCAAAATTGTCATTCATATCTTGTATTGTTTTACCATAGCTTCTTGCTTGTGTCTTCTTTAAATTCTCTATCTATTTTGTTAGCTAGGCCTATTATGTCTAATTATTTTTAAGATCACTAGGTAGCTTTTGAATTTGCTTACATTTCTTCTTTGATCTCTTCAGACATTTAGACCATTCATTTTTAAAGTTTTTTTTCTCGTAAGTTCGTCTACTTCATGATCCGTGAGATCAGCTTTTGGGAAGGTAGGCATTTTTGGAGAGATCTAATTGGCTTGGATTCTCATGCTTTTGTGCTTTCATGTAGAGGACTGCCGATCACTTAAGGTAGAAGAAGCGTTGTCTAATATGTGAAGATCTCTTTCATTAGATCATGTCTTTTGGTGACCAGGTCTTAGGCTTGGTTATGTTTTGATATTTTTGCCTGTCTTCAGTCTATTCAACTATTAAGGTTGAAATTCCTCATAGTGTCTAACCTTGAGGATTCCTGACCCCTAGCACCCCTCAGTCAAGGAAAAACTAACTGTGGTCATGCCCATGACCCAATGACAAGTTGGATATTGACATAAAGTGAAAAATAATTAATATCCACCACTGTGCCATCATTAGCATTAGAAAAAGAATCAACAACACCAATTGAATCTAAGACAAACTGAAAATTGACATAATAGCCAAATAATTCTACAAGTGTGCCACAGTTAAGAATACATTAATTCAGGGGCTGGAGGAATGGCTCAGCAATTGATGTGCTTGCCTAGCAAGTGCCAGGCAAGCGCTAAGTACCCAAGTTCAATTTCCCAGCACCACATAGGATGGGCGTGGTAGCACACACCTGTAATCCCAGCACTGGGGAGCCTGGGGTAGGCAGATTGTACTAAGTCCAAGGCCAGCCTGGGCTACATCATGAGACTCTATCTCAAAAACAACAACAAAAAAGAATACATTCATACATGATATCTCTACTTTTTAAAAACTTTTTGATGTTATTTTATGTTTTCCCAATTAATAAGTATACATGTGATACATAATATTTACATTGAACTTCAGTAGTTTGTGCACATATATGTCGTATCAGAGTCACAAACTCTTTTCCTCTCCCTTTTTTCTCCCTCTCATACCATCTTCACCCTTACTCCCACTATCCCCCCATTTAGTTCTATGAAATGACTGTATTCTGGGTTTCTCATTTTAGAAAAAACCATTTGATGTTTAATCTTCTGTGTCTGACTCACTTCACTGAGCGTGTTGGTCTCAAGTTGCCCCCATTTACCCACAAATCCTCCAACCTATTTGTCTTTATAGATGAGTAATATTCCATCGTGGATAATCACCACATTTTATGTATTGGTCTGTCAGTGGGTACTTTGGTGTCTTCCACATCTTAGCTATTGTTAGTTGTGCTGCTATGAACATGGGTGTACATGTATTTCTGTTATATGATGCATTTAACTCTTGGAAAGACTCCCAGAAGAGATATTGCTGAATAGAATGGGATATTTATTTCCAGCTTTTTGAGGAATTTCCATACTGCCTTTCCACAGTGGTTGTATTAGTTTACACATATCTATACTTTTAATATAGGCACAAAGGCATACCAAATATTGGCATAGCAGAAAGATTTATTATGATCAACACCATTGATAATAGAAAAAGTTCAGTGATAGCTTAAAGAAAATAGCTAAAATTATTAATAGTTAAAAATAACAATTGTCATGGTGGGTTGGGCAGTGGGAAGTAGGGGAAAAAGTTAATTTTGGAAACAAAAGAAAAGAGAAGATAAAAAGCAACGAAAAGAAGTGAGATTAAAATTCAATTCAGTACAAGAAGGAAATAAATAGAATTAGGTAGAAATAACAGCGTGAACAAAAGAAGAAAAATGAGTGAAAACAAAAGAAAAGCTAAAAAGACAGAAAGAAAAAGAATAAAGGAAAACACAAAACAAAACAAAACCTAAAATACAAAGGAAAACTGAAATAGTATAAAATTTTTCCACATTGAGGTGTTTGGAGTAGTAGCTTTCTTGGAGGCTCTATGGTATTGCATCCATCAGACATGAGGGAGGAATAATGAGTCAAAACTGGGGCTTGCTGCCTTTGCCTCCTCACTGGTCGCTGTGTTTCTGCTCAGTCCCACTCCCACACATTTCCTGGCAAAATCTATGGAAGTGTGTCACCTGCCTGAGGATTGTTTCACCCCTGGCTTAGAGTGTTACGCTGTCTCGCACCTTCAGCCGCTGCTGCTAACCCTACCTCCGGCGGCCAGTGGGATCGGGTGGACAGACGGGTTCCCTGGACTTGGTTGTCACGCTTCCTGCATCAGCATCATCCCCAGACAAGCGCATGCAGTCCTGGCTTCTCTGCAGCGTGGACAGGACCCTGGTCGCACACCCGAGCTCGCCACTGTCCAAACCTCTCAGGCCTGTGGTCGGTGCTCACCTCTCTCAGCTTTTTCTTGTGGTGGCCCCCACCCAGTTATCGCAGCAGGATGGCGTGAGGTACTCTGAAATGCGACTGCTTTATGGCTTCTGATTCTTAAAACAGCTCAGTGTCAAACAGCACGCCCTTCTCCAAACGCCTCCTGCTCACAGCGCGCTCTCTGGCGCCGCCCCGTTACTTTCCAAACGCTGCCCGGTGGGCAGGAGCCACTCCAGAGCGAAACCCTGCAGTACCTTTGGAGTTTACAGAACCGGGGGCTTCTGGGGCCAGGGCTACCCACCCACCCTTTGTCCCGCGCCCTGGCCCTCCACGCTCGCCGTGTTTGCAGGGACGGAGGCGCTGGGGCAGGGCTCCTGACGGCGGCTCCGTCTTCGAACAATGGCTTCAGTTTCTGCACTTTCTTCATAGTTTCATAGTTTCTAACTTTCCTGTTGTTCTCTTCTAAATTTCTGCTCATCCTTTTTACTCTTAGCTGGGTTATCCATATAATTTTTTTTTTAAACCGTGTCTCCACCTTCTAAGCTTTTCAATGAACAGATGCAATACCTCCAGCATCATGTTAAGGGACAGCAGCTGACGGTGGGGGACACGCGTGTATCCCCACCTGCGGCCAAGCCATTGGTGTCTCCAAAGAACAGCAGGACTCGAGACGGTGGATTCCAGCTCAGGGCAATGAGAATCCCCCTTTGCTAATTTCAGAGTTTATTTTGAGTAGAGTCCAAATTTGGACTCTGCACCGCTTCGAGATGGCCACGAGATGGAGGCAAAACACAGTTTATACAGTGCCAGCAAACATGCCGAACGATTCTGTTTTTCTGTTTTTGTCTCCACACGAAGAGACGAATGTAAATTCAGTGTTCTGTACTTTGATCCCAAAGAGAAACTGGCTGTTGCGAATTGTTGTCTGTCTCGCTTACACGAGTCCTTGTGAACTTCGGCAGAGCCCAGGGCTCCGTCTCCACCTCCAGCAGCCACGTCAGTAGCTCATGTAGGTGAGGAGACCCGTGTGCTGCAAGTAGCTTGATTTTTCCTTTCTACATTTCATACATGTGTCAGAGTATCACATCGCGCCCCATAAGTACATACATCATTGTTTTCCAGTTAACAAAAATTCACCTGTAAAACTCATTCACCTTTTTGAGGAATAAAATGCCGTATGGATTGTAGTATTGCGTGCACAGCGCGGATACCTTAATCCGCAGAGAGTCACCCAAGTGACTGACCCCTCTTACAGTCCACAGAGAAAGACGAACAGTCTGGCTCTTCTCCTGCCCGTGTTCCCACGCCTTCTGGCGTCTGTCGTTGGACTAGTGTTGTCCTGTTTGCAGGCGCCCGCTCACCTGTGGGCTATTTCTGTTTCTCCATCTCTTAAAGCACTTGAGTAGGTTCCCGCCATGTTCGCTCATTGACTACTACTCCAAGTGGAGTTGTTTGTAATTCTAGAAAAGAATAAGGCGGTCTTGGTCCAGCCACCTCTCTACAAAGAGTCAGGAAAGCTAAGTAACAAGGTGTGTACCACACCTACCTCTCCCCACGTCTTTGCCTTCCTTGAGATCTGTTCCGCCCTGGCCACTGCCTCTGTTCCTCTCCAGTGAAGGTTGCTCCCGATCCCACATTCTACCTCAAAACACATAACCTAAAAGAAATGCCAAGGACTGAGCAGCACTGGGAAAGTGTAGCTTATTCATTTCTACCAGCTAATTTGTTTGTCTACCAGCTAATGTGTGGTTGAGGCTTATCAATATAGAAAATGGAAACAACATTGATTTCGAATCTTACATAATTACTACTCATTTGTTATCAAACCAATTCCCATTGATAAGATGCATTTCCGTCGATAATATTTGAGAAGATTTATGTCATATGTGTTATTTTGATTGACAGTAACTAAATAAAAATTCTAATACTTAAATTTAGAGAATAAATGTTCAACACTGGAAACTTGATAGCTACAGCAAAACTTAAGTAATACACTTTTGTTGCAAGAGAACATGATAAAAGAATAAAATACTTTGAAGCATGAAAATATTAAGAATATTCTTTGGGTGAATATAAATACAAGTTCCAGGAAGAAAAGGAATTTTGTCAAAGTTTAAACTTTAAAAATAACTTGACTTTTAAAAACGTTTGATTCTATTTAGATTCCACCAGATGCATTTAAAAGAATGAAGTCGCAGTTTTATTTAAAATGTCAGTATTATAATGTGTTGGAAGTTATATCACTTGTAATTTTTTAAAACTTAAGTGATTGCTTGAAAAATGTTAAGTGCCAAATTACAAATGTGTGACAGGCTCTGCACTTTTTATGAATCCTTTTAGGGTGCATCTGAGTAAACATGCTTGGGAACACAGCGTGAGCTACGTGGAAATCCTCCCTTCTCCCTCACCCAGAATTAAATCACGGAGGTTACTGCTCCTGTACCATGAGGAGAAATGTTTACATTGCAGATGTCAGAGGAGGCAGAGCCATAGCGAGGATTTCCACGTTGACGTGCTTTTTCCTAGACTTGACAATCAGAGCCGCACAGAAGCAGGAAGTGTCACTCCGTGGTAGAGACGGAGACGGCGCAGTTATCAGAGGCCAGCAAACAGTGTAGTAGAACTGAGGAATAAAATAAACAAACCTGGGAATAACAAGTTAGAACGTTTGTACAGAATTTTAGTAAATACGGTTCCTTTTAGGGGCTTATAAGAGTACATTTACTTTGAATGAGAGATATTCTCAGCCATGTGTTGATTGTCCCTCGTAATGATGGGTTACGGAAGCTCGTTAGCACACACATTATTTTAACTATTCGTTTATGTCACGTCTCACCCATGTTGACAACTGTACATTTGTCACCAAGCTATAATGGTGTTCAACAAGTGCCACACTATTTTTGTGTGTTCCTTTTGTGCAAGAATATGAGAAATTTGTCCCACTTTTTTCTTAGATTGGGTGGATGTATCTTGAGGATGCTTGATTTATTGAATTTTCTGTTATTTTGGATTATTTTCAAGGTGATTGCTCAGAGACTCAAGGGGGTTATGGGTAGATTGACCAACAGTGGATGAGTATGTAATATTGCTCGGGGGAAAGGCTGTGCAGTGCCCCATGGCTGTGGGCTCGCCCTGCTGTGCTGGATATTAAGGAGAATTAGGAGGGGTTACCCGTGGAGTTCCTTGTAAGGATGGACGCTGCTTCTGCACAGGTGGACTCTATTAGTGATGAAAGAAGAGACACTTCATAGATCCTGTGGCTGTGCGTTAAGGCGGAAAGGGCTCTTGGCCACAGCATGTATGATGAACACTGAGTCATGTGGTTGTGGAAAGAAGAAAGCCCTGCCTGTGGCTACAAGGTCCCAGGGACTACAGGCTGCAGACTGAAAGTGCTGGGTCAGAGTCACAGTCAGCAGCTTTCTAGGTAGGTCCAGCGGGATGTTGCTGCAATGCACTGGGAGCTCTCCCAGGAGACAGACTATCGACAAGCCACACTCCAGGGAATTGGAGGCTGCTCTTTACTGGTGACACAGGAGGGAAGAGAGCTGGAAGCAGAGTAGGGAAAGAGACTGTGGTCCTCCTGATGGACGCCGACAAGAACAGATCTCAGAAAGCAGAGGTCTCAGTCCTCCACCCCCACAGCACAGGTAGGAAGAGGCAGCTCACCTGTGTGCGGCAGGCCCAAAGGAAGAGGAGCACGAGCACCTTGGTACCTAGGGCCGTCCTTCCTTCACTCAGCCCCACCTCACAGGAGCTCAAAAGATACTCTTTATGTTGTGATTATTGAATTACATTTCCCTATCCTTGGAAAAATGGTCCCCCAGAGTTGTGTCACATTAAAAAATAGCTTCATATTTACCTGCAAGGCTCCAGATGCATTAAAGCAGTCAGTTATTTAAAAAACATAACATTTTTATTTTTGAAGCTTAAAATTTTAAGCTCATGTGTTTTATTAAATCAGGACGTTTTCACAGCTCTGTGAATTTTATAAGCACACACACACTCATACACCCCATTACATTGTGAAGCACCACCTGCAAACTTCTCTGTGTGAGCTACCCCATCTGTGCAAACACTGGCCTCTCGACACAGCACGATTGCATTGATTTTCCTGCTTCTGATCAACTATGGTTCTCTGAGGCATGTGCTTATGAAATCAAAAATACACTGGCAAAGACATTCTAAATTAGAGAGAAAAATTACATTATTATTGTGCTCCATTAGACCAATTTAGCAATCCCAAAGCTGCTTTTTATTTCATTATTTTATTTTTTACTGATAAAGTTTCTGAAACTCACATAGGATGATACTGTCACCAGCTACCATAGCTCCTTGCTTTAGTGTTAATGGAGAAATGAAGACTAAAGCAATATTATGAATTTAAGGCCAAATCTTTAATTGGAAAGCAAGAGAGAAGCAGGGAAAGAGCTCCAGACCGAGTAGCTGGAGGGGGAGTACCGTCTGGCGAAGAGGGTCAGACTCACCGTCCACAGCAGAAGGGAGACTAGTTTCTGTGGGTGCTGGTAGGCTGATATTCGGTCGATCATCGAGTAGAATGAAGAGTCGTCACCAATCAAGAGCAGATGCTAATTTCCTCAAATGACTACTTTTGTTTGCAGCAGTCTCAGTCATGTGACCCAAGGGGTTCTCTAGAACTGGATGTTATAAAAAGCTGGTGGTAATCCTGTCTCCCTATGAATTATGAAAATTAGTTGAGTTACTCTTGTATTGGCATCTTTCATCTTAAAAGAGGATGAGATAGGCTAGAGAAATCTAATAAAGTTCGTTCTGCGACTTTTAGTAAGTGACTGACGTACTTACATTCAGAATTGTAAGATAAAGAAAGAATACAAAACTGGAAACCAAGCCTTACGCTGCTTTTAAATTACCTTTTGAGCACCTGTGTGCTCAAAGAGTCATGGGTTTTAGCAAAAATTGCTTAAGTCCTTAATTGCCTCAAAAGAAAACACAAAGCGTGCTTTGAATGAGCAATAGGCTAACGTCCACGAGCTTTTCCCCCGTCTCTGTGATGGGCTCCACCTGCTCAGCATTCTCACACTCTGTGTTCGCCTTTCAGTACTGGACACTTCTGTAGGGAAAATTCATTCTGGGGGTCACTTCTACGAACCATTCACAGGATAAGCACGGCTAGTTGATGGGATTTGGTCCTCTAAATATGTGGTCTTAAATGTGTCACATATTTTTCTAATCCATTAAAAAAATAACTGGAACTCAGAAGACCTGTCTGACAGTGTGACGAGAAGATAATAGTACCTAGAGGAAACATTGTGACGCTGAGGAAATAACTTCCGTAAGCATTGATGAGGACAGTTGCTCAGCATCTGTTGTCATTTTCCCTACTTCATTGCAAGAGCACTCAGATTTACATGTAAGTATCCTCCTTTTCCTCAAATAGCTCCCTTTTCTGCTGGAGAAGCTGTATCTATTCAGGAGTTCCCTGGCATCAGCAGGGCGCTAAAACCTGAATCAGTAAATCTCAGTCACAGTGACTGCTCAGGGATGGAGAAATGGATGACTGTTAGAGATCTACGCTGGACCAATGTGGCTGAAGCCCATGGCTTTTGTGCACAGTGACTGCTCAGGGATGGAGAAATGGATGACTGTTAGAGATCTACGCTGGACCAATGTGGCTGAAGCCCATGGCTTTTGTGCCTAACCAAATGGGAAGAGACTCCCTCTTCGTGTGGTATGTAGTCTCGGAAGCCTTAGCCAAGATGGAGTAGTATCCACCTTTGGGCAACAGAAGAGAAAGCCTGCGGAGACAGAACCCTTAGCAAAGAAGCAGGAGAAAACTTGGGCAAGACAAGGTTGATTTTATCCAATCACTTGAGCCACAGGCTCAGGCCTCACCCGAAGATCGCTGCATGTCTGGCCTTTCCGGGCATGTGGGACAATATGCTTTCATTGTTGTTTTAGACAGGTTGAGTTTTTTTTTCTGCCTATATAATTAAAAGTATTCCTATTGGTACAGTGTTGTACAAATGCAAGACATTTAGGAAGTTACTATGTAGCATGAAGAACAGCATGGCAGTTTTTCTTTGTCTTATTCTAATAGCCAATTATTATGTGTAAGAAGAATAAAAATGAGTGGTCATTTAGGTCGTTAGGTTTTGGATGAGTATGTGACCGAGGAGTCTGAACGTGTGTACCTAGATGAGTTTTCTAACTTGCCAATGACTTCCCTCAGACCCATCAATGTCTGTGAATGTACAACTCATGTCTCAGCAGCGGAATCCTGCTCTTGAACTTGCCTAAAGACAGCCCAGGGCTCTCTCATTCACCCGTTAGAACCCCCTCTCACACTGCGACTTCTACACAGTCACTTTTAAGAGGCACAACCATGCCGGGGGAAGAGGAGTTTCAACCATTTTTCTTTTAAGAGGGAAGTAAATTGGGTCCTGTAATCCCAGAACTTTGGACAAACCACAAGTTTGAACCCAGGCTGGGCAAGTTAGCAACATAGTATGATCTTGTCTAAAATCAAAAATAAAAAAATACAAACAGGCTTAGTGTGAAGGCCTTGGGCTCAGTCTTCAGTGTTAAACACACACACACACACACACACACACACACACACACACACACACACACACACACGAGTCTTGGATGAGATCTGAAAAATTGGAGAAAATTGATTACAGAGGAAATAAGCAACAATTTTCTTTCTCAATATTTCTCCCTTCCTACAAGCATATTTGATTATTACACATATTTCTCAGTGGCTAAAAATGCTTAAAGTTTTTCTCAGCTCATAGACCTTAAATCTCAAAGGAGAAGTTTTGTTTGTTTATATCTGCAGAGTTCCAAAGCAGAAATTTCTAGCATTTTGCTCAATAGCCATTATGATGTCCTTTATGCTTACTACTGACGGTTACTGTCCCTTTGGGGCTACTCTTCCAATCAGCATGCTGAAAACTTTGCGTGTCTCTCTTTTCTCATTTTTATTATTTGCAGGGGAGGATGGCTGTTCCCTATGCTCCATAGATAATAACACGGCTTAGATATGTAACCAGTGACTCAAGTCCTACTCAGCCTGCTCTAACTAGTCTTGAGTCACTACGGCACTGACTGGATAGACAGAAACACATCAATGTTCTTTTCTCCCCCCAAGAGTTACATTTTTTAGTATATATTTGTGATGTTCAGTGGCTACATTAACCATGAGGAATTGGTGTACACCTCACTTTCACTCTCTCCCTCTGTCCCGCCTCCCACTCTGTCCACCCCGCCCCCCTCTTCCCACAGATCCATCTGGTGCTTCCTACCATCTCTCTTGTTTAGCTGTTTCGCTTAATGATATATTGGGTTGCTCATACTTGACAAACCATGGCATATTTAATCTCCTGGGCTTGATCTATTTCACTAAACATAATGGTCTCAAGGTGCATCCATTTTCCTACTCATAACACAAAGTTATCTCCATGGCAGAGTTTTAAGGCACTTTTGGCTACACAGAAATTTGGGTGGGAAATCATCTCACTCACCTCTTTGCATCTAGGCAGGATCACTTCCTGCCAGGAAGAACAATTTTCTCTTTCTGAAGTCCTCAAATCATCCTCAAGCAGAGGAATTGTACCCAGGCTTCCCTAATGTGAACTGTTCTTTTGGTCAACCACTAAGAACACTACTTCCAATTTCTTTTTTCTTTAGTTTTTTGAGGATAAGAATTTTCTTTTAATCAGTGTGTGTTTGTGATGGTGTTGACCTTGAGGAACTGGCACACACGCACACATACGTCATCATTTTTCTACCCTTCCCCTTTCCCTTTACACAAAATGTATTCCCTTTTCCTAGCACCATTCTTCTGTTTTGCTCTCTTACTTATCGATATTTTGTGGTTCTCATATTACAGAACCTCGTAACACTTAACCTTCGGCATTGACTCATTTCACTAAGCATACTTGTCTCAAGGTGATCCAGTCTTATACAAACGTCCCTTTGAGCAGATAGATGAACAGAAGTCTCAGTTTCTGCCTTCTTGAAATTTTAATACAAGCACTTTGACTGGAGCTGAGTGAAATTGAGTGATAGACTACTTAATGAGTAGACCAAGGCTAACGACTAAAGTTGATAAATATGAGATCAGATTGCTAGCCTTATATCTCATTCATTCAGCTACAGATTAATGTGTGCATCAGACACTTTTTCAGCCCTCTAGGAGAACATAATGACGACAAAACGCAAGATTACCTTCCCTTGTGGGCCTTACCTTCTTTTAAAAAGAAAGAAACAGAAACAAGTAAGTAAGCAAAAATGTTAAATAATCTAACTTCTATGGAGAAAAGAAAACAGAACAGAGGGAGATGGAAGATTGGACCCTGCAGATGGCAAGGGACGTGAGTGAAAGCACTGAGATTGAGAGTCAGCGGGACGGAAGAGGACTTGTCCGGACCCACAACGGGAAGGAACCAGCGATTCTTGACTCTCAACCCTGTGTACACTCCTGTATCTCTCCTGCATGTGCCAAGATGAGAAGGCGGCCCTTTGCTCGAATCCTTTTGGTGTGCCTCCTTTTAAAAAATTATTATTTGCCAACCCCAGCAGTGGAGTACCATGTTTTACTCTGCTGTATTGGTAGGAGAAAGGATGGCCTCCTGATATACCAAGTTTAAAGTTTTTTTGGGTAGGCCCATAGATCTCTGTAGTGCCATTTGAAGTACCTCCTGGGAAGTGAAGGTTCCATCTTATCTGTTGACTCTAAGGGCATTGTCCTTGTGCTAGAAAGGAAATATCTGAGAAAATTAATTAAACATGGAAGATTCATACTGTGATCTTAACAGACTACAACAAATAGTACATATGTGGTTCAAAGTTTAAATAAACTATTATTATTTCAAAGTTCCAATACACAAAGGACCTACTGTATAAATTACAGAGGTAACGAAATTGGAAAAACATACCGAGTAGGGCAGTAACTGCATCAGATGGATTTTCCGTTCTCAGCTTTCTAAGGAACCTCCAGACTGCTGTCCACAATGGTTGTACCAGCTTGCTTTCTCACCAGCAGTGGAGTAATTTTTTTCCTGTACTTTCACCAATGATTGTTGTTTTTTGAGTTCTTGATGTAGGCTGTTCTCACCGGAGAGGGGTGAAACCTCAATGTTCTTTTTGTTTGCTGCTATGAACATGGGTATACATGTATCTCTGTTCTGTGTTGTTTTTAACACTTTGGAGAAAATTCCCAGAAGAGGTATCGCTGGATCGAAAGGGATATTTATTTCCAGGCTTTTGAGAGACTTCCATACTGCTTCCCATAAGGGTTGTACCAGTTTACATTCCCACCAGCAGTGCAGGAGGGTTCCTTTTTCCTCACAGCATCGCCAGCACTGATTGCTGTTTGAGTTCTTGCTATATGCCAATCTCCCCGGAGTTAGATGGTTATCTTAGTGACGTTTTGATTTGCGTTTCTCTTATGGCTAAAGATGTTGAATATCTTTTCATGTATTTATTGACCCTTTGGACATCTGAGAACTGCCTACTCATTTCTTTTGCCTATTTTTCAATCTGGTTCTTGATTTTGAGGGGCTTACCTTTCTTCAGTTCCCTGTATATTCTGGGGATGAGCCTCCTATCTGAGGTATTGGTGGTGAATATTTTTTCCCAGTCTGTTTGTTCTATTTTTACACTGTTGATAATTTTCTTTCCTGAACAGAAACTTTTTAATTTGACATGGCCCCATTTATTACTTCTGCGGGATATATCTTTTGCTTTTGGTGTCTTGTAAAGAAAGTTCTTGCCTATACCTGTATCTTTTAGATATTTGCCTAATTTGTCTTCCAGAAGATTCAGTGTTTCAGTTTTAGTATCTAGGTCTTTGATCCACTTTGGTTTTGGTGCATGGCGACAGGTTTGTGTCTATATTCATTCTTCTGCTTGTGGATGTCCAATTTTCCCAGCACCATTTGTTGAAGAGGTTATTCTTTTTACAGTGTATGCTTTTGGACTCTTTATCAAACATTAGGTAGCTGAGACTATTTGACTTTGTCTCTGCATCCTCAATTCTGTTCCACTGGTCTACCTTTCTGTTTTTGTGCCAGTACCATATAGTTTTTACAACTATTGCCTTATAGTATAGCTTGATGTTTGGAATTATAATGCCTCAGACCTTAGTCTTGTTTCTTAAGATTGCTTTGGCTATTCTAGGTCTCTTTTGGTTCCAAATGAAATTAAGGATTATTTTTTTTCAAGTTCTGTGAAAAACATTGTTGATATTTTTGATAGGAATTGCATTGAGTCTGTATATCAGTTTTGGCAGTATAGTCATTTTGACTATATTGATTCTGCCTATTAAGGAACAGGGGATGTCTTTCTATTTTCTGATGTGGTCTACAACTTTTTTCTTCAGTGTAATGTAGTTTTCTTTACATAGGTCCTTCACTTCTTTGGTTAGGTATACTCTTAGGTATTTAACTTTTTTCTGGGATATTGAGAATGGGATTATTCTTCTGAGCTCTTTCTCAGTGAGTTCATTGTTGGTGTAGAGAAAAGCTATTGATTTTTAGTATTGATTTTGCAGCCTGCTATTTGGTTGAATTTCTTTATTATTTCCAAAAATTTTTAGTAGAGTTTTTGGGGTCTTCTATGTAGATAATCATATCTCCTGCAAATAAGGATAGTTTGACTTTCTTCTTTCTGATGCAAATTCCTTTATTTCACTTTCTTGCTTGATTGCTATGGCAAGTGTTTCAAGAACTATGTTGAATAAGAGCAGTGAGAGTGGACAGTCTTGTCATGTTCCTGATTTGAGAGAAAATGCTTTCAACTTTCTTTATTTACTTTATTTGTGGTAGGTTTGGCATATATGGCTTCTGTGAGTTTGAAGTTAGGCCCTTTCATAATTCTTTTTTTCTCAGATAACAGAGTAGCAGAGTAGGCGTAGGCTGGCAGGACAGTCCATAAGCAGAGGTACTTCCTTCTGGGTTTCTTTGGTGTGTAAGCAGAGTGTGGCTGTGACTGGAGGGTGACTTGCTGAGGTTTTGGGTAAAGTGCTTAACACACACTCAAAAATGTGGAATAGTTTTTTATTGGGTGTTGCCCACAGCTGTTAACTGATTACCTGCTTATCTCTCCTCCCTTCCATCACTCCCTTATAGCGAAATTTATGGCCTTTCATTTTCTCTCATCTCAACAAATACAGATTTAGTCTGTGCCCCCTCACTATTGTTGGCAATAATACTGGCACTAAACCAACTTTTATATATGCTTGTCATATCTGCTGAATTTGTTTTATTTAACACCTGTAGTTATGATTCCCTTCAAATTCCTGAGAGTTCTTCTCATCTGATATTTTCTTTTTGCAATGTATTTGGGCAATAAAACAATACATTAGCAGAAACGCATGTCATGCATATCCCAGTCTACTAAAATTTTATTGGAAGACGAATGTGTCCTTGGATGCTGAGTACTACATCTGTGCAGCAGAGCAGCATGAGATTTTTGGGTAGAGATTCTATTAATAGATGTATTTAAGGGGATGCTTTATTGAGAGCCCTTCAAATGAAGCCCAAAGAAGAAAAACAGGAGTCCGATATTGTGGAAAATTGTCTGGAATTTAATTAGGAGTCCATACTGATGGACAGAAGTCCAGGGGGAATTTTGTGGTGGGCTACAGCACAGATGTAGAGACAAGATGTGGGATTTCTTTCTCCTCTTAGGGGCTTGAGCCCTTTGGTAGCATTCCGTTGGCAACTTTTGTTCCCCAAACTTGGTCATCCTTAAATCTCTTAATCGCCTCTGGCAATGTCAAAACTGGTAAGAAAATAAATTAAGTCTTTTTTTTGTCCAGGTCATCATTGTCCATATTGTGCAGCTAATATCCACCTTGTAGATCAACTAATACGCAGAGGAATGAAATTTCTTGTGCACTAAGCTTGGGATGGCTACAGGATGTAGAATTTAAGTGTGGCAGCCTGGTCTTCCTTCCTGTGTTTCATGCGACCTTTTTGCTACTGAGTTCAGAGTTTTGGGGTGCAGTTTCTTACAAGAGCAGGTGAGAATTCGCTTCTCCAGTAAAACTGCTGCTGCCAAAGGTGGCCCACTGCACATGCTGGTGTGGAGATGAAAGGCTGTTAGGGGAGTTAAAGTAAACACACGGTGCCTGATTTAGATGACTGTGTGCTGAGGGTCATCAAGCTTGGTTGTGTCAAGTTGATTGGCTCGGGAGCCACCAGGAAATTAGTAAAGTGTACTTCTGAGTGTGTTTAGGTGGGTTGTGGACTGTCCCTTCCTCGTTTTTCTCTGACATTGTTTCCCTGTTCTTCTTTCCAGACACCCTACATTCAGAATCCTGGCTGTATCCAATGTGATGTTTCTTCTGTGGAGTCAGTAGACTAAGGACAGAGTCTTCTGACACCTTAAGCCACATTTAGCTTTTCTTCTTTTAAGTTGTGGGTGTTGGGTAATGTGTCTGACAACAGGAAAGCTGGCTAATACAGCTAACGTTTTCTCTCCCCCAACCTTAAAGGTCTGTACCATTTATTTCATAGCTGAACTATGCAAAAGTGGTATGGATTGCAGCTCATCCCAATTTTCAATCCATTTTACACCGTCATTGTCTCTTTCCTCCTGAGCCCCAGCCTCTCCTATTCTACCAACACTTGCACTTTAGCAGATGTATAGAGGCCTGCATTCCCCGTTCTAGAAAATAAAAGTAAAAAAAAACACTCTATGGAGTCTGTTGAATCCCTTCTCAATTTCCTTTTCGTATTTCCCATTTGGAAATAGGAAATAACACTATGTACTTTTTTACAATAGCATTTTAAAGCCATGTCACGTGAATAACCATACTGTTATGAAGGTGATTAACTATTACCTATTTGCAAACTCAATGGTAACTCTGTGTTCTACTTACTTACTGGGTAATTTAGAGTGTTTGATACTGAGGACTTTCCATTCTCCCGGGAGACTTCTCAGCCTTTGTAAGTGGGAGCAATAATTTCCCATTGTTTATAAATTATTCACATCAAATATTTGGTTTTGGTATCACAAACTGATGAAGGAAGTCATTTGTGTTGGAAATGTCTCCAAAATCCCACTCTTTGCCCCACCATTCCCAAGGCTCCTACCTTCTTTCCCGTATTCACATTTATCCTTATGCTTTTGTGGTAGATTTTTTAAAGACAATTCTTTTCAATTATTTTCCTCACTCCACCGCCTCAGCGCTCAGCCATCTTTCATGCCTCAATCACAACAATATTTTTGAAAAACAATTTAATCAGATCATTTTCTCCATAAAATTTCAGTGGCTTCCTATTTATTCCTAAAACAAATAAAAACCCCACTTAAAATAATGTAAAAAAAACTTGTTCCAAAATCTGACGTGTATTTATTTTTATTCTCAATGCTGACCTTTCCTTCAGCAGGCACAAGGTGTAGTTTCTGAAGATACTGTAATGTTCCCTTCTTTTTTTCCTTTGAATGTATTTTCCTCTTTGACTAAAACAGCCGTGTTCTTCTCCCTTGTCCATTTCTCCACACCATTTACTCCTTTATTCATCCTTCACTCACCTGTCCAGACTCACTTGGACATAGTATCTGGGTAGTTAATTTCTCTGTGCCCCCTGGTGTTCAATGTTAATTAATTATTGATTTTTTTCCATTGTGTCTTTTTTCCAAATCTGAGTACAAAGTATCCTGGGTACATTTCTACTTACTCTTCTCTAATGTTTCTCTTGGTAATGAGTTCACAAGAAGACCAGTAAAATCCAGTGGTGACAAGGGTAGTGAACATACTGCCGCTTAGTTCAAAAGCACATGGCTCAAAGCCCTGGCCCAGGAGGGTGTGATCCAAGCACAGGCAGTGCGGTGTGCTCTGATGCACAATGCACAGCCACTGGGGGCTCCTGCTGCAGGGCCACGTGCTCAGATGGCAAGAGCACTGGCCGGGGTATTCGGACTTGGTCCGGTTCTGGCTTGATGCCAACTAACTGGTTACATGCTCTTTCTAGGTCATTTTATGTCTCTGAACTTTTTTCAAATACAACTAGTTTTAGCTGTCTATGGGACTATATAATTAATATGAAAGACTGTCTCTGAAAGCGGTGTATAATCATTGAAGACTCTTGTTTTGAGAAGAGCTTTATAAAATAGTATGTCTGGAGCCAGGGCTTCTCCTCTGCTCCAGGAGTGGTGCTTCCATCGCATTCTACGTGAATCTTGACTCCTGAAGTTGTTTGGTTTGGTCTGACAGCCTTTAACATCATCTTGTCATTTATTTGAACAGAAAGTGGACATTGTACGACAAAGATACAGGTTTTACTTTTGTCTTGTACAGCCTAAAGAGGAATGAGGCAGCAGATAAAGGGAGAGCTAAGGAAAAGAACAGAGAATGCACAAGGGTGGAAGAGCAAATATAAATAAAAATAAAAACAGTAAAATGAATTATTTGCTTTTTGCTGAGGGAGCTGGTGTAACATCCACAGGTTCATCCTGCCATTGTAGATAGCAGGGTTTTCTCCTTTCAAAAGAATATAAATACTTAATTGCTTCTGTGTTGCATTTTTTTATCTGTTCACCCATCTATTGACCTGAAGGTTGTCTCTGTGTTTGACCAGAGGGAGGTCTGCAATGAACACAAAGGTGGTAATATAGCTTTAAAAATCTTCATTTGAATTATTTTAAATAAACACCACAAAGTAGAATTGCTGGACCATATGGTTGTTCCTTCTTAAAATGAATTTAAAAGGAAATTCCACACTATTGCACATAGCATCTACATCATTTTACATAACCACGGTACACAAAATTACTTCACAGTTTCACCAACACTTACTTCTTTTTAAAATAATAACCATCTCAGAGGTGTGATAATCCCTTTAGTGTTGATTTACATTTCCCTGTTGATTAGTAAAGTTGAGTACTTTTTGACATACCTGATGGCCATTTATAGGTTTTCTTTACAGAAATGTCTGTTACAAAACTATATAGGAAACTCATTCAACCCAATAACAACAGAAAAAGAAAACAAACAAATAGATTAACTGACTAAAATGAGGAAATGTTTTAGGTGCCATGCCTTTGAAGTGTAATTTTCAAGGAAAATGATGCCTTTCTTGTCTTAAAAAAATCTAAAAATTGATTTATCTTTTGGAATAAGTCAATGGACTAAGATGTTCACCTCAATTATCAGGTGAGCATTGGACAAACTGTGTATAACAAACAATTCTAGAACGTCTTCTTCAATGAGGACTAGTTATTTGCTTAGGTAACATAAATGTAATGGATTGTACCTGCTATGCTGTATAACAGAGTGAGATTTCTGCTTTTGCAATTATTTTAGTGGTTTTTCTGTGACACAGATCCCATTGCGATTCATATTTGTTCAAAAACGAAATTGTTTTTTAAAACATTACTTTATTGCAGTGCGATTTTCTGGGCTGGAAAAAGATTTTGCTTTTAGTTGTATTTCCCCAGCAGAGTCAAAATAACTGGTAAGAATGTAAATGAATTGGAAAAATAATCATCTCGGCCTCATGATATCTCCTCCCTTCCCTTTCCATCTTCACTTTCTTCCTACACTTCTCAGCCTTTTCAGAATTTATTTTGTTATTAAAACCACTGGGTCCATTGTCACCATCTGTCACATGAAGAAGAATAAAATAATTTCATCAGGATTATTAAATGATTTCATACCCATCAGTGCTAAGGATTTGCTAATCATAAATACTAAGCCTAGTGTCTGGCAATCGCTTTATTTAATATTATAGTATTTACTACTGTGTGGCAAATCTTATATCAAAGAGGAAGACCCAGCTCACATAAATTCCACTAAATACAGAACGGATAGTAATGCTTGGAGCTCTCGACCGTGTGAGGATCTCCAAGACTATGTTTTTCCTTTATCCTGTCTCTTTTTGCGTTGTTAGCAGAGTTGGCCATACAATGACATCTCCTATTTTTAGATGTGGTTACTTGGCAGAGTATGTATGTGTTGGCCTGTGCTATTTCACATCTGGCAAAAGGAGCAGAATAGTAAGAATAGCATCTTCTTCCTGGCTCTGCCTCCTAGAAGTGTGGTGAAGGCTAACGTTCACATTTCAGAAGCAAGGCGCCAAGAGGAGTAGTCGTGAATCCGTAGCGTGGTGGAAGTTATGAGCAGTGATGAGAATGAAGGTCCCAGACACTTACAATCTTAATTTGTGTCTTTTTAGTCGGGTGATCTATTTGTTAGAAGTCTGTGTCAGACACGACATGAGGAGGGAGAAAGGCTACAAGCTGGGCACCAGCCTTTTTCTTAGAAGCAAAAAGCGCTCATGAGTTAATTTCAGAAAGACATTTACCTTAGGTAAATACATTTTTTTTTTTGAAAAATTAGTTCCCTCCTAGGTGAATTCTGCTGAGCTTTTCTCATGGTAACGCTTGGGCTGTGCTCTGTGCTCTGTTAGCCCATGTAGACTGGCATTCTATAGCTGCTAAGAAGAAGTAGACTAATACTAGGATTTGATACAGCACCATAATGCAAAATCATTAATTTCTAGGAAATAATTACATATTCTTGAATTGGCAGAAGTAAGTCTGTTTCAAAGTAGTCTGCGGAACTCTTCCACCCGGCTCTGCCTTGATCTGGTAAGTGAGTTTCCTCGGTCCATATTTATCATGCAGGTGTTACTTAGTTTTGGCATCTGTAGCCAGCTCAACTTTCTGTTTCCCAAAGGCCTAATGAGGACTGGGTCCAGAAAGTTTGTAGTTGTGTGAAAAGATGATCAAACAAGTGCAGAGAATACTGGAAAGATTTGGGAACCCCTATGACTCAAAAACTCGGACAAAGTCTGTCAGAGAAGAGATCGCTCCTTCTTCCAGGAAAACACAGAAGAGAAATCTGCAATCTTTTCCTTTCACTAGAGGTACTAAGTTTCTAGATGCTTGTCTAAGGTTACTGAATTTCATTGAGTCTGATAAGCCATATTTGTGAGATTTATAATCATGTTATAGTCCATGTAAAGAGAGAAAATTGACAGATAGGCTAGCAATGTCCGAATTGGAGAGATGTTAAATGTTGGGAACCGTACGCCTTAGAATCAACGCAGTATGGCGTTTCCCACCACAACCCATCCTGCTGAGGTGAAGTCCCATCACTTTGGCAAAGAAACCTGTTAATTTACTTGAGATGTCCAACTCCCTGATGAGCCAATTCTAATATTTTTTTTTTTTTTTTTGCATACTGACGTTTAGTGCAGGTTGGGAGAGACTGACGAGAGGGGGCAGGGCTCTGGTGATTGTGTGGATGGCTCAGAGAAGCCTCGCTGGCCGGATCCTGTGTGCAGCCTACTTTGAGACGCCCGGTCATTTTCTTGCAGGAGACTGACATCTGCTGGACAAATAGCACGCTTGCGAAGATTTGCTTTTTAGTTGTGAAACACAACAGATGGTTGACGTAGTGCATTTTAAAATTGGCCATTAATCTCCCTTGAAATATTTCCATTGCTCCAAACACACTTATTTTATCACTTTTGTCACTGCCTAAAGCCACTATTGATGTCCCTTGGGTGAGCTTGTGACGCATCACAAGAAATAAACACAGTGAAGGTCATGGCTGCGTGCTCTCCAAAGAAACAAAGGCTCCTAGAACATCACTGTGTGTCTTCATCCACCTTACTCACCAGGGCTGGCACTGAGTGACTTCTAGTTTCCCTCTAAAATCAAAATGACCATGAAAGATAAATACTTTGAAAAAAATCTGAAAAAAACCGGGGGGTGGGGGGTGGGGAACTACACCTTACTTCCGGAGAAACAAAGACAGAACTACACACAACTTCTCAGAAGCCATGCAAGAAATGAGAGAGTGGAGTGAGACAGAGTGTTAAAAAAACTCAGCAACATACAGTCCTGTGTTCTGTGAAATTACTCCTTGAGAGAAAAAGAAAATAAAAACATGCTCAGATAAACATATGAGATAGGATCGAAAGTTTGGTGAATGTATAACTTAAAAAATTACTGTAAGACGTTCCATTCGACCCAGCAATGACTCTCTGGGCGTCTTCCCAAGAGTTAGTAGCTACACATAACAGAGATATGGGAATACCTATATTTACAGCAGTGCAACTACTAGTAGCTAAGTCAGGGGAGATGCTGAAATGTCCATCAACAGATCAATGGATACAAAAAAATGTGGCATATATACACAATGGAGTATTATGCTACCATAAAGATAGGCAGATTTAACTCATTTCTAGGTAAATAGACAACTTGAGGCCATTACGCTTAGTGAAGTGCGTCAGACTCAGAAGGCTAAGTATCCCATGGTGATTCCGATATGAGAAACTGAGAGTAAGTAAATAACGGTGAAATGGGAGAGATATCGGGAGTCAGGGAGACGAGGGAGGGCCGGGAAGGAGGGGAAGGGAATGAGAAGTTGATACGATATATGCTTGAACAAAATTTTCAAGGTCAAACACTCCCATTCATTTAAACACGTGTTTGCGATCTTCCTTGTCACTTTTCTGAAGCAGGTCTATCTTTCACATCTTTAGTTCTGCTGCCGTGTCTGCCTTTGGGTCCCGAGTCAATTCAGAGCATTTCATTGTCATTTTAACTTTGGGAAAAAGTCCGAAGTGTCATAGAGCTCCACTCAGTGAACGTTCAGTGACTAAGGTGGGTGAGGGTACTGTGCTGTTTTTATGAGCCTGCCTGTGCTTTCCGTGGATGGCGCCAAGCAAAAGTGTCTGCTGTGCTGTGGATCACAGCTGGCTAAGACAGAAAGAGAACTTCCGGAACTGCCTCAGGAAGAGTCAAGAGGGACGGAATGAGTGTGTTTCGCTGCAAAAGAAAGTATTTTGAAGGGGATTAATAGCAGTGTGTCTGTTACTGTCATATTTTTTCTAAATTTAAATATTTATCACCAATTTGATCATCCCTTATAAACTGATGAGATTTGTTGTCAACAGACCTGCATTGCAAGAAACGTTAGCTAGGTTATTTAGAGAAAGGGAAAATGAGGGAGATTGAAACTCAGGTCTATGTAAGAAAGGGAAGTAAGTGGAGTAAAATAAAAACTTTTTCATGTGTTCTTACTTGATCTGACCGATAGGACAGTATGCTCCACATAATGAATTTCTGAGCTCTGAGTCCGAACGTAGCCTGAAACAGGTGCTGGAATATGCGTCACCACGCATGGTCTCTGTCACAAAACCTTTACATCAATGCTTCCCACATTTCAGTGTGCAATTGAATTATCTAACCTTAAAATTGTGATTCATCTAGTCTGGTTGGGCCTGAGGTTCTGCATTTCTAACAAAATGCACAGATGATACAAATACTGCTGGCCCACAGACTGTATTTTGAATGTTAAGGTTCTGCAGAATTCTCTCTAGAACAGCAACTGTCCCATGCTGATCACTAGAGCAGTAGCAGCAGCACCTCCTGAGGACTTGTGAGAAACACAATGCTTATGTCTAGGCCTATCAAATCAGCAACGCTGTGAGTGGGGGTCCAGCCATTATATTTTCGCCTGTTTCGGACTTATGCTAAAGATTGACACCACTGATCTAGAGACCCGTTTTCAGACCTCACCTGGGGATCTGAAGAAGTTTCAACTGTGATTTACATGCCTGGATCAAATTGTAGAACATGGAATCCTTCCTCATGGGTATTTAAAAAAAAATCTCCCAAGGTGATTGCAATACGCAGCTATATTTGACAGCCTCTGCTTGAGAGACCGCCTACTTATTAGAGTTCTTGTCAGCAAAAGTCTGGCGGGGGCACTAGAGTTGGCTGGGCCAGCAGCTCCTCCTCGCTGCTGCTTTGCACCTGTAACCAAGATCCCAGCAGAACTCAGACAACATCAGTGGAAGGACAGAGGGAAGGAAAAGTGCACAGTGTTAAGTAGCTGTAGGAGAATGCGGCCGAGTGTATTTGAGAGACAGCCCCATCGGTTGTGTCAGATCTGGTAGTGAAGAAGGTAGGAAGCAAGGCACAGCTCATCATTGAATAAGAGGCAACTTTCATGCAAAACATATTGCAAACAATCCCAGTTTATCTTTGTGGCAAGGATTTGGAAGCTTCTCTGAGGAGGAATTTGAACAATCTATGGCAGTCCTATCTACAGACCCATGTAAGGGACATGCTAAGTTTCAGAGGGTTCATAGGGTGAAGAATGGGTGGGCCATAGAGATATGCTCACAAGGAACTTATACTATTCCTCTAGTTATTCAGAATCACAAAATCTATTAGTCAAATGGCCCCACTCTTGCTGCAGGGACACACACTTCTCTTGCCTGGTATCCATTCTCTCAGGGACTGAACTGCCCACTAGGTCATACGACTCCAGGTGTGAGTGAGTGATGACCTCTAGATGCATCTTTGTGTGGAGAAAGGTTTGTGGCATTTGCATACATAGAATGAAGTGCCCATGTGTTATGGTTAGGATCTGGAGTGTCCCCCAAAAGTCTCACGTATTTTAATGGAACCATGTGATGTGGGCAGATTGGGGTCTGGTCTGGAGGGGTGGATGACAGTTAAGTTGGGATTAACGGTGTGTAGTGGCCACACCTGGATGCAGGAGGGACTGGTTACTGGGCGGAGACCTGGAAGGATACATAAGCTGCACCTGCCTTCCTGGAGGGCGGAGACTAGTCTCAACTAGCCTCAGCTTGCCTTCCTGTTTGTCCGGGGAAGCTGCCTCCACCTCTCTCTCTGCCGTGTACTTCGATTATTGCCGGCCACCCCTGAATGGACTGTGACCTTCGAGACTGTAAGCTAAAATTAACCTTTCCTTTCCTAAGTTTGTGGGTGTTGAGTATTGAGTCACAGCAACGAAGAAGTAACTAAGACATCATGCATAGTTGTACAAAGTTCCTTATGGTGTAAGACATATCCAGGCCTAGGAACAGAAGGAAGGTGACCGAAAATACAAAGAAAATCTTGGCCTACACTGCTGTTTTCTAGCAAAGAAGCTCCAAGAGTATAAGACATCTAGATTTACAACCTTCCAGGTCTTCCTTGTTACATATTTGTCAAGGTAGGAAACAGCATGTCTTACTCAACAGTGTCTTGCTCTGTGCATACCCAACCTTCACTTCTACTTTATGGAGACCCCTGCAAATAACAGCGGAGGTGCGTATCATGAGGCTCTTCAGTGGAGATCAGATCAGATAAGAATTCCAAAAACAGTTTTGAAGCCTGAACACTGTTAGTGAAGCAGGTCTGTTTCTCTGTTTTCACATTTATTAAAACAGTCCCACAAATTTCTGAATGTCCTGGTCTGGGTCTGGAGCGTCTCACAAAAGCCTCGTGAACCTATGGATGCTGTGTAGTGCTGGGAGGCGGGGCCTGCCTGAAGGGGCTGCTGCTTGGGGGTTGACCAGGAGGGCGAGTGCTGGTTTCGTCCTTCTTCCCAGACTGGTCTCATTCTACCATACTGCCGTGAAGATGTCTGTCTCCCAGAGTGGCGGCTCTGGCTCTGGCTCTAGCTAGGGCCCCACCGTGTGATTCCACCCTGTTCCAGCCACCCACCTGTGAATGGACTGTGACTTTCCGAAACCGTAAGCTAAAATAAATCTTTCTTCCATAAAATTGTGGATGTTAGGTATTGAGTCACAGTGACAAAAAAGTAACTAAGACACTAAATTCAGCTCATGGAACAGTCTGCCTGGTGAGGACAGGGTACCTCGACCTCTTTTGCTTTCTTTGTACAGAAATCCAGAGCTTTTCCTGCCAGGCTGTCCCTCACACCCAAGCCACTCACCTCTTCCGAGGCACAAGCATCCTGAGGTGGCTGGGCTAGAGATTGGTGTGATTCTGGTCTGTCTTGGCTCTGCTTCTTCTGGATGGTGGGCAGGGCCAGTGACTTAACCTTGTTATCCATGGGACACTTCTGAAATAGGTTCTTTCTGGCTTTGTTCTTTCTTTCCCATAAAGTTCCATTCTTGGCTAAATGGACTTCCTTGTTGGCCTGGAGACCCCACAGCTCTCTCTTTACCTGGGCAGAGTTTGTGTTCCACTGTAGATCTGCTCTGCTTACAGAGTTTGTTCCATGGGGTGACTCAGAGCTATAATCGAGGGTTTGTGAGGGTGCCAGCCCTGTGGACAACCCTTCCTGTGTCTCTTCTGTAGGGCAGGGGACATGTAGAGAAGGAGTGGGCAGCTTTGTGTCTCCAGTGGGGGGCTCAGGGTCTTCCAGTGGGCCTGGCCCACACCCAGAGCCTTGCTGGAAAGCTAGCTTCCCTTCTCTCGCTCTGTCCATCACTTCCAAGACCACTTGGTCCAAACTGCTCTTTTGGGGAGTGTTGTGAGTTGATGGCAGTCGATCTTGGGAACCCGTATACAGGCACATTTTGGAGATGGCTCTCCGGAGGCGCTCTCTGGGTGAGTGGGGTTCAGGCTCTGGGGTCAGAATCCTGATAGGTGGCACATCTGTTGGGTTGCAATTCCAGAATATGTTGGATGGAGTGAACTTTTGGACAGGTGTCTTGGACACGTAGGAGTAGAGACAGAAGAACGCATCAGCAGTGGCAGCCAGTGTTTGTACCTGCTTAAACCTGCCTGGATGTAAAGGTTGAAGATGATAATTTGGGAGCTCATCAGCAAGTTATCTTTTAAATTTCCCCACCCCACCAACAAGCAAACCTTCCCAAACATCATTCTTATGAGGAAACCTGCCGATTTTCCCACCAGTGTCTCTCCCCTGTAGATTTCTAACACTCAGCATTCTCTTTCTTGAATTTCTAACTCCCCAACCCCAGCAGATATCCCAACTAGGAAATAGCGAATAGGCTAAGTTTTAAAGACATTGTGGTAGTGTAATTCAACGCAAGGAGCAAAGACCGAAAGGATGCAATGGTAGCCCAAGGTTTCTTGATGACTATTTCATAAAGAGAAAGGAGCAGATGCTAAAAATCTCCATCTGTACTAAACAACGAAGAGGGAGTATAAGAGACCCAGAGCCAGCTGAAGGGAAAGCAGGATTTGAAGGCATTGAATCCTGTCGTGAAGGGCTGTAGGTGGGGCCCAAGTGGAGCAGGGAACTGTGGTCCCACTCACTGGCTAGCATGAGGCAGGGGTCTTCCATCTCGATCCTCCGCACCTGGGCCTTCAGGAAGAGCTGGAAGTCGATGCCCTTGGCCTGAGAAGGGTTGATGAAAAATCTTGCAGGAATCCGAGTGCTGTCTTTGTGGTCCTCTTGGCCAAAGCCTAGACTGAAGAGAACATCTTCTGCGTCTTCTTGCACCTGGTCCAGAATGTCTGAGATGCTGAAAAGAGGGAGTTTAGACAAACAGGGGGCAATTCTGAGATATATGTAATTCTAGAATATCTAATAAAAGTATCAGCAGACTGAGCTTTCTGACCTTTTTTTTTCTGGCTTCTGTGACTTTGAGAAAAAATTTGCAACTCTAATTGTAAACGCTGTCTGAAATATGGCAATTAAAATCTAGTTGTGGTTCTAAAAACTGAAGATAATCTTAGCGTAGGCCTTTGAAAGACATTCTGTGAACAAAAATAAATTTAAGTAAAAATAAAAGCATTCTGAAAAATAAATAGCAGTATAGACTCAAAGAAATCCCGTGGCTGTGTTATCAGTAGCCAATTCTCAATTGCACGTGCTGTGATATGTCTGGCTTTGGCCAGTTGCTTTGCTGATTGCAACTCAAACTGCCTTGTAGGTGTTTAAACAATTAGACAATGAGTGAAGGAATAAGAAACACAGACTTTCATTTTCATTCTGGAGACAAAAATTAATCAGTAGGCATATTCAACACTCAGTTGTGATAGTCATATCTCAAGCACAATTTTAAGGAGAAAATCAACAGGGCAGAAAAGAGCAAACATTGTCTGTCTTTGTCCTTTTGGTACCAACCTGTGTCTATATCCATAGACATAGTACCCTCAACTGGGTGACGTTAGTGCTCTGTATCTCGGTTTAAAGCATGGAATCTGGGGAAGCTACAGACTGTTTGAGGCCTTGGATAATCCCTATTCCTGTCTTCAGATATGGTGCTGCAATTTTTGATCCAAATACAGACACCTTGTTTAATTAATCCCTGGATAGCTGAAACCCTTGAACCTATTCTAAATTTTTCAGCTAAGAATTTATCGCCAGTTTATCTGGAACTTGTAGGCATATAACTCGATCAGTGGTTTGACACTATGGCTGCGTATTATTGTAGAATTAACCTGTGAGGCTTTAATTATTGCAGGTACCTGAATCCTAACTCCAGACATCTTTATTAATTGAACTGGATGTAGACAGGGATGCTATTCAAGGAAGATAAATTACTAGCCTAATCACATGAGAGAATTTTAGTCTTAGAACCAAGATTTAAATTATTTAAATTTACATTTATCATATACACTCATTTTCATCACGTCACATCTGGTTTTGGATTTATTATGTGTGTGTGGTCTAGCCTGTGGAGTTGTTGGACTCCTAAGAGGAAGTTCTTTGTTTCGTCTGCTTTTCTAATCCTATGCAATTCTTGCTTGGCCGGTATTAATTCATATTTTATTACTTCATTAAATTAAGAAATTAGCTGATCATTCAGCTGTTTGCGTGCACCTGCTATGGGTCTAGGCACTGTAAAGGTACCATTATTACCCCTCTGGAGTACAAGGTTCAAGGGCAAGAGACACTGGGATTGCCTACACAGCACCTGGGTTGGAGAAGAAGGTTCCTATGCACTCCACGACTCTTGAAGAAAATACGGTCGTGTTTCCCCAGTGCTCATAAAGTCCACGAAAACTCTAGTAAGACGTATCAGAAAAGTAGGCAGTAGCTCTCTGGCCCATTCCTCCTTGCCTTTCATCTTCCCCATCCTCCCAGCCTTAGTCTTAGTAGGTCTTACCTTGAGCTGGTCTTGTTGGTCCCACCAGTCATGCTGCTGGAAGCCAAACTACAGCCAAGATCAAGTAGCTGGCAAGGCCTGGCTGTCTGGAGGAAACTCCTGGGGAGACTGAAGCCTTGTCATGAATTCTTGTCACAAGTGGGCACCTTGCCTTTAGCACCCCCTGCAGGGCATATTCATGCCTTGCTGAATACCTTAGAACAAGCCCCCCCGCTGAGGAAACTCAGTCTATGCCTTCATTGCTGGTTAGAAAGCTCACTCTATCATTTATAAATCTGTAGGGTTTTTTTTTTTTTTTGACTGATGACTGAACCTATGACTTTTGCACTGAGCTACATTCCCTTCCACCACCCCACCCCACCCCTTCTTTTTGGTATATCGAGACAGGGTTTCACTTAGTCCTAGGATGCCCAGGTTAGGCTCAAATTGCAATCCTCCTGACTCAAGACTCCCAGTAGACTGAGATTATAGGCTTGCCACAGAATGTCCAGCTGGAGGTTGGAGGTTTTTGTTTCTTGTTTGTTTGTTTTGACTCTGCTACCAATTCCAGTTTACTGCCTCCTGAAGAAGACACTGTTCATTCTGTCTGAACTAATACTCACCTGGAGAAGAGTTTGCCATTGGCGGCCAGCAGCGTGGCTGGACAAGAAATGGAAAGACATTGAGTGAGTCAGAAGGCAAAGTGAAGGTCCCTGAGTTGCTTTTCTGAACTTAAAACAGCCCCTGTGTTTCCCTGTGCCACTGCTACAGGTTGCTGAACCCCGTTGACGTGGGGAGGTCTCAAGATTATCTTCCTGCATCCAGGAAACGGGAACAGGTAAGGCAGAGACAATCTAATCTTAAGCCTCTGAACCATCGACTCAAACTTTTAGACTGACTTCTACACAAGAATCCCTCTGTCCTGAGGAGGGTGGTTCACTCCACAGCCCTGGCCCTGTCCTCTCTGCCCCACCTCTCTGTCATCAGCCCATTCTGGCCTCCAGAGACACTGGGGCATGGTTGGGCCTTCTGCCTTATTCAAGCTACTGACTTCCTCCAGTGCAGTCTCTCTTCAACCCGGGACTCAATCATCCTCAAGCCTCCTGGAGAGAAACAGTCTCGGAGATGCCTGGGCAGCAGGAGTTGTGCTGAGTTTGTTTTCTTCCCAGAGTCTAATGCTCTAGCAAACAGACTAGCAGGGCTCATGACTGGCTGGTGTGGAAGTGTTCCTGGGCATGTGATGCTTTCAGTTTTTACCCGAGAGCCCCGAATGAGTGCTCTTTCTTTATAGATAACATGCCGGGAAAAAGCCACTTCCTTCTCCCCGCATTCTAATCTTAATTGATCCATACACAGTGTCTCCCATTAACAAAACTTTAGAGGACTGTGACACTAACCCTCTGCTCCCAGGGTCAGGTCATCTTCAAAGCTGGTCCAGTGGCTGCAGCACCCTGTCAAATAATCACAGAAGGTCACAGAAAATCAGGCTAGAACATGCTACGTGAACACACAACTGCAAACTACATCTATCTACTTTCTTAGACTTACATAATCATATAATCATATTGGATAGCCAGATGTTTGCAGACCCCAGGCTTACAGATACTACTTCTGGAATCACATTCATGTCCTGATTAACAATTTTACATACAGTCACTTATAACTAACGCATGTCCTATATCCATAGTCTTGTACAAAATCTGCAAAGTAGTAGACAGAGGTTATACACCAACACACATAGACTCAGACACTTCAGGAAGTTATTCTCCCGTCGCAGAAGTTGTCAACTACTAACAGCAAAGAATCACTGGGTAATATAAGATTGTGGACCCTGACCCAGCACTTTCTTTCAGTCCTCACGGACTGCCTTAGGATATAGGTGGTTTGGTACATCTTAAAAACACTCAGACATCCCCCTGGAATGTGTGTGCATATGCACACACACACACACACACACACACACACACACACACACACACAGCTACAATCACCACCCAGGTAGTAGAACAGCAGGGCAGCACCCATACTCACCGTTGGAGATGGATTGTCCAGCTTCCTCAGGAAGCCCCTCTTCAGAGTCTCTAAAATCCAAAAATAATGCTCCAGATTAAAATAATTATACTTCCCAAAAGATTTTCCTCCCGTATCTCCCACACGTTCATGTTATTTTCCACTGGGAGTGAGTAGTACCTAACTTGCTTTTATATTGGGAAAAATTATTGATAAGACAGAGAAGTTACTTACTGACAAATTCACAGAAGTAGCCCTGAGGAAACGGGCTGTACTTGTTGAAGTTTCTGTCGTTGTCCTGGCCACATGGTTTACTATTAGCTTTGCAAGATTTTTTAGTGTTTAGGTAAGATGAGACAGAAAGAATACCAAAACAAAACTGGGAAAATGCATCTAGAAAGAGAGGGTTTGGGGGCGGGGGGGGGG
>PVKB01006889.1:0-48981 GCA_004027205.1 Ctenodactylus gundi | reverse complement strand
GGGGGGGGGAAGTAATGCGCAAGTCTAGAGGCAACTAAAAGTGAAAAAGGAGTGCTGGATGAGGCCCAGCGGGACAAGCAGGAGGCTGTACAACGTGGAATGTGCAATTGATAGTTAAAAATTGTGTCACTGAAAGACCGAAATGTAAGTTGAAAGTCTGTTCGCCTAAGGTTAATTTAGGAGAAAGCTCGGGACTGAAAGACAGGTGCACTGAAACTCGTTTTAGGAATGCAACAACCATTAGGGAAAGGCGATTCTGCGCGAAGCGCCACATTTACCACCAAGGGGCTGCTCATGGTTAGATTCTAGCACCACCTAGAGGACATAGTGAGGCAATTCTCATTCTCTACTGTGCTGAGGGAATCTATCCATTTATCATTTTTCAGTTATTAATGCATTTTGATATCTCACTTAACATTCAGGTCAACTGTATTTGCGGCTGAAATTTCTCTATCTTCATTGAACAAATGAAAAAATGTATTTCTCAGTGGCTGACCCTGGAAAGATAAAGATTTTTGACCATTTTTTTTTTTTTTTTGCTTGTGACCAAAAATGCTTTTCATGAATTGTTTTTAAAAGAACTCTATTCAGGAATACTTTACCTGTTTTTTAAGCGTACAGTTTGGCATTTTTTAAAAATAAGTTTTCTGTGCTGCACAATCATCCCTGTGGTCCAGAGTTGCAAGATCCCTCCCCGGCCTTTACCCAGTCTGCGGAGTCAGCTTTCTATCTCCATGAAGCATTTGTATTAACTTTCTCTGGGAATTTCTTATAAATGGAACCACATAGCATGTGATTTTGGAGGTCTTGCTCTTTTTTTACTTAGTGTCATATTTAAGTTTATTGCTGCTGTAACAACTATCAGTATTGTATTCTTTTTATCACCGATTAGTGTTCATTGAGATTGATGAACAATTTTATGTTTGCCTATTTGACAACTGATGGACATTGGGCTACACCTGCATTTTTTGCTTCAATGAATAATACTGCTACGAATATTCTCATGGTAGTTCTCTTTCTAAGGAGGAAAGTTTCATTATAGTAAACAAGGAAGTAAATACAAGGTGTGGAAGAAGAGGGCTTATATAAATTATGTGTATTCAATAATCCAATGAGAAGGAAGTCAAGGAAACAACCCCTTTCAAGATTGCAACAAAAGACATACTTAGGAATAAACCTCACCAAAGAAGTGAAAGACTTATACAAAGAAAACTATAAAACCCTGAAGCAAGAGATTGAAGAGGACTTTAGAGAATGGGAAGACATCTCAAGTTCCTGGATCAGTACAAATAGCCCATAAACACACGAGAAAGTGTCCTTCATCACTGGCCATCAGAGAAATGCAAATAAAAACAATGCTGAGGTTCCATCTCACCCCAGTGAGGATGGCCTACATTAAGAATACAGAAAAAAAAATAACAATTGTTGGCGAGGATGTGGGAAGAAAGGAACTCCACTGCTGGTGGAAATGCAATCTGGTTCAGACATTATGGAAAGCAGTCTGGACATCCCTAAGAAAGCTGAGAACTTCAGAAATCTCATTAGATTCAGCTTCTGAATATTGGGCATATTCCCAAAAGAAATAAAGTCAACATACCAAAAGAATGCGTGTATATCCATGTTGATAGCAGAGTAATTCATAATAGCCAAATTCTGGAAATAACCTATCTGCTCATCAACAGAGGAATGGTTAAAGAAGATGTGATATCTATACACAGTGGAATACTACACAGACATAGAAGAAGACAGATATAAAACATCTGAACAAAAATGGGGCCACCTTGAGTCAATAATGCTCAGTGAAATGGACCAAAAACAAAACCTGAATATAGATGGCTGTTTCTCTTATGAAATCCACAAAAATAATGGCATTAAAAGGCCCCAAGGCAGGTGACAGGGTAGAAAATGGAATGAATATTTGAAAAATGGTGGTGGGGAGGAGGCACGGATGGGCATTGATATCCCAAACCCCATGTCTTTAATATGCTATAGAATTTGGAACTTGGAATATGTATAGATGTATACTCATGTATATACATTAGTTTAAATAGATATAGATATATAATAAAAGTTGAGTGAAAAAATAAATTATGTGTGTTGAGGAGAACAAGTATGACCAGCAACCTGCTCACCAGGAGGTTTCTGGTCCTGGGGTCCATATGAGTGCATGGGAGCTAGAGGGCTATGGGAGCCACCTGCCGCAGAAACACAGGAGAAGTGTGGGAAAGTTATTTAGAATTTTCTCTAAGAGATTGGCAGCCAAAGACTCTGCTTAAAGAATTTCCTCTTTGGGAGTCCAATGGGTATTCGTATGTAGCAGATGCAGATTTTAGTAATGTACCTGAGATCAGGGGTTGAAGCACCATTATAATACCTCCTTGAAAAAAGGTAGGGGACCAAAGACTTGACTTTGTGTAGATGGGAAGGGGACGTGGGGGAGTGTAGGGAGAAAGATATGGAAAGGGAAGAAAACCAGTCAGATTGCCACATGTATATATACCAGTTCCCCTAACTGTATGTTATTAATATGTATCTCTAATACATAAGCAGAAAAACCATTTTATATTTGTGCTGAGATCCAGCCCCAGACCTCTGCATTGAGCTTGCCCCCTTGCCCAATTTTCATCTCTTATTTTCAGACAGGGTTTTACCAAGTTGCTAAATTGGAAAAACCTAGATTAGGCTTAAAATTACGACCTTCCTACCTCTGCTTCCCAGTGTGGCGGGATTACAGGTCTGTGCCACAGGGCCTGGCTAATAAGAGCAATCTTTCAAAAATGAAAAGCTATAAGGCCAGGCAGGGGTTTACAAAGACAGTGCATAGAAAGCTGTTAGCACAGGGCCTTTGTAGCATGAGAAGTGCATTTTGATTTTCGTCGTTGTTGCTTTTTTTGGGGGGTAAGGGGGGAGCTGGCTTGTGCCCAAATATCCAGAGACAATGACATTGACCTACCTCTATTTATTCCTTAGAAACTTTTCCAACTTTTCAATGAATATTTCTAGCCCACCATCCTGGCAAATACAAGCATAAATTTCTTTTAGAAGTGATATAATATTTGTGAAAGTAGAACCTCGTAGCAATATTGCTTATCACCAGCATGCCCTCGGCTGATAGAGAGATTTAGTGCAAATCGGAAGGCAGCGGTTAGGACTTCGGAGGATAAACACCAGAACAATTAACGTGATAAGTTAGCAACTCGTTTTGCATATAAAATATGTTGCCTAGGACTCCACAGAGTTCTCTCTATTTATGGAAGACAGTCGGAGGTCCTTGGGTTTAATCAAAATTTAATAGCCTGTGAAGAGAGAGATGAAGAATACAAATTCTCTGTAATAGGCGACATGTCAAGTGCAGCAATCACCCATTTTAAATAGTCTTTCCTGCTGTCCTTCTCCTTGTCGGCTTCACAGCTGAATTGTAGTAAGGAAAACCTGGCCAGACGCCTATGGAGTGTCTCAGAAACAAAGGAACGAAATACTTAGTCTGTTGTGGAAAAATACATCAAAGATGCAACAAAACCATGATCTGTAAAAGGACAACATACTCAAAAGTGCCTAAATCAGGGGATTTTCCCCTCAGGAAATCTGGAGAGCTCTTATTTAATTTGGAGTGGGGCAGGTGGGTATTTCACAAGCTGTTTATGCCTTTATGTTCAGCCAAGCAATGAATTAATATGGCTGATGCCACCATGAATTCTGGAATTTTTCTGCTAAGGAAGCCAGAGTCTGAGGGGGAGACAGTCATTGGGCGTTTTTGTCACCAGCACTGGTGGTTGCAGCACAGGTATGTAAACAAAAAAGAAAAACATGTTTAGAGAGCTACAGGTATTTTAGGACAAGGCAGAGAGACCTGATAGGCTAGAACCAGGAATACTAGCCGATGTTCTGATACACTGCCTTGTGGATTTTATTTTTGTAGCCTGTTGCCATGGCCATTGCCGTGTGACTTTGCAGTTTCTCCAGAAGAGGCATCGATTTTGGGTTTGAACACACGAACAAGGGGATGTGAACAGGGTGACGATGTGCCAATTTCAGGTGTAGTCCTTAAGAGACATTGTGTGTTCTATTGACTTCTGCTTCTGCCACTGTCGGGAGAAGCGATTGCTCCATCCAGCCCAGTGGTTCAAAGAGGAGGCAGAAAAGCAAAGAGGAAAAGGATGAGGAGAAGAAGGAGGAGGGGCACACGAGGCAGACCTGGCCTCGCTCACCCTAGACCAACTGGCCCCACACAGGAGTAAGTGACAACTGTTGAGTGCTGGATTTTGTTATGCAGCATTATTGTAAGGACGGGTTGCTAATTATAGTTGACTCTTCGATGGGCTGAGATGGAAACAAAGCTGAGAGAAAGTTCATCTAAGGACGATTAGCTCTTTGTTTCACATTTCTTTAATGTGGACAATCAAAAGCTAAATCTTTTTTTAATATACCTTATTTCTCATTTTCAAAACTTTACTTTTTTATATGGTGCTGGAAATTGAACCCAGGGCCTTGTGCATGCTAGGCAAGCACTCTAACCACCAAGATATGGCCCCAGAACAAAAGCTAAATCTTTAACAGAAATTGAAGTACAATACCCTACATCTAAAAGTGATCCTTGGAGCACTTGGGGACCAACAAAACAGTTTCTCCACTGACTTATGTGGGATGTGGGCTAGGGAAGGGCGTGTTCTGGTTTTTATTTAGATTACTTAATTCTACCTCATGCAGTGTACTCTGAAGACACTCCTTTATTCACACTCTTCCTCACAGAAGACAGAGGACTGGGTTGAGAACACTTGCTAGCTTTTTTTTTTTCCTCTCTGAAATCCTCTCTTCGTAAGTCCAGCAGGCTTGATGCTACATTCATTCCCATTTGTCAGCCTTGCAGAGAATTCTGGAACAACTTAAGATCTGGATGAAAACAAGAGAGGAGGGTACCAGACCCAAGCAGTCATCCGAGGGAATCCCCGAGAGGGCTGACTGGACACGGGAATGGGGTCCAAAAAGCTGCCGAGGTCCAGATTGGAACTGTAATCATTACTAGCTGCTTACAAGGCCAGCCCTCCTAAATTCACTGTGCAGTGCAGCTACACTCCATGTTTGACAAGGGATCAAGGGATCAAGATTTCAGGCCAAACTTCAGAATCCTGTACTGAGTATGAGGTTGGGATGAGCTGGTAAGCAAGGACCAGCCTAAGCACTAATGAGAAGGGATGAGATACTTAAAGCAGCGAGGGGCCAAGGGCCAGAGTAGGCTGGGAGAGCAGACTGCGCCCAGCCGGCGCGGGTTCTCTGGACACCTCTGCACAGCGGAGTCTCTACTCAGGCTGCTGGCTCTGCCCCACTAGGGCTCCACTCCAGCTTGGAGCCAAACTGAGGGAGATTTAAAGGAGAGAAACTGGACTAGTTCGAGCCTGACAAACATGAGGGGCTGTGAATGCCTTTTCAAATTCATCCTGTGTTGCTTATTTGAATTCATATTTCTTTTTTAACAAGATGAGTTGCCTAGAACGAAATGAAAAAAAATTACCTAATGTGTCCTAGCTTTTTGGCTACTGCTAGTTCACTGGAACGGTCTTCATTCACTCTCAACTGTCAAGTTGTGTCCTCCCCCATGTCTGAGCTCCTTACTTGTCCCATCTCTGAATGCCACCTACAGCTTTTATTTTCCTAGAATAGGACTAACAACTCTTTGACATTTTGGAGGAGATTCAAACGATGTCCCACCAAGGTTATAGGATGGACAATGAAGAGAAAGGGAGCAGGATCTGTCGGGAGAGAGTTGGCTTCATTTCAGAGAAGATGTAGATCAGCAGTTCTGCAAGTGACAGAGACCAACCCTGCTGTCAGGGTGGCCAAACATCTCTTTGCTTGCAGCTGAGGAATTTCCAGGGACATTGGACTTTCAGAGATAATGCTGAGTCATCACTCTCTTCATGTGCTAGAGGGTGACAGAACTTTTAAAGAGTTAATGTTTGGATGCAAAGGGACTGAACACCTAGTTGCTGCATCCGTTACATAATGGCCAAAAGACAAACTCTGTCAGTTTTCTATTGCTATATGGCAAATTGCCACAAACAGTGTGGCTTAAAACAACATACGTTTATTATCTCACCATTTGTGTGGGTGGGATTCCAGGTGTGGCCAGCTGGCTTTCCAATCAGGTCTCACAAACTTCCTAGTCAAGGTATGATGAGCTGTATTGTCATCTGGAGGCCTGGTTGGTGAAAAGTTCACTTCTAAGCTAATTCAGGTTGTTGGTTGTGGTGGCTTGGATCTGGAGTGTCCCCCAAAAGCTTCATGTTCCTATGGATACTGTGTAGGGTTAGGAAATGGGGCCTGGCTGCAAGGGGCAGGTGCTTGGGGATTGACCTGGAAGTGCGTGTGCTGGTTCCACTCGTCCTCTGAGTCTCTCTCTTCCACCATGCTGTAAGGATCTCTGCACCAGGAACTCTGGTTCCGGCTCTAGCTGCAGCCCCACCACGTGATTGCACTACTTTCCAGCCACCCACCCATGAATGGACTGAGACCTTCTGAAACTGTAAACTACAATAAATCTTTCCTCCTTGTGGATGTTGGGTATTGAGTCACAGCGAGAAAAAAATAACTAAGCATTGGCAGACTTCCTTTCCTTCTGAGTATGAAACTCATTGCAGTTGCCTTCTTTGAAGAAAACAACAGAAAGAGCCTGTGGCCTCCTAAATGAACTGATACCTCATTCCAACCACCTTCCCTTGATTAAGTCAGCATCACCCAAGACGGTGATCCTTTTGATGAGCTCAAAATCAACTGATCTTAGTTAAAATTGTAAAATCCCTTCACCTTTACAGGATTCTTTTGGGAGTGAGTCATAGGTCCCAGCCACACACCCCAATGGGGGGGGATTATGTTGAGGAGTTGGGAATTATGGATGACATCTTACAGTCTCTGAAATAAAAAAAGTCACAAAATGGAGTGGCTTAACTACAATCTTTTATTGGGCTGGGAATACGGCTTGGTAGAAGAACACTTGCCTGGCATGCATGAAGCCCTTAGTCTGATGCCCAGCACTACAAAATACAAAAATAAAATAAATTGAAAGACTTGATTATATCCCTTCACGTTCCTGCAATTCTGCTTGCACAGACCTGTGACTGAAGACAGCTTGCAGTTTGTCTGGAAGCACATTAGTTAGCGTCTCTAAGCTGGAACATGACCGCTTGGAGTCGTCTCGTCCTCACACTACCTTGTCTTTTAGTGAGACAGTCAGCGCTTCTTGTGATATCCCCAAACTGTTCAGTTTGCGCCATGTTTTCTGGTGTCTCATTGGTCAAAACAGGTGCAATGGCAGAGGTACCAATGTGGAAGGGAACGCAAGGCACGGATACAGGGACATGTGATTCAGAGAGCTCTATGGTTCCTGTCTACCACAGTGGCATTGGGAGAAGCCCCAATTCCACTCAGGTTTGAAGGAGTTAATAGTCATTCTTTCCTGTGGACTATGAGGGCTGGCCAATGCATATGGCCATAGTGGCTACAATATACACAAGTCTAGAAGACTGTCCCTACTCTTCCTGGACTTTCTGAGCTTCCTGGGTTTCTTAAATAGCTCTAGAAACAGGAAGGAATCTCCTTACTAATGTCTGACACTGCACTTCTCAGCACACTCGCAAGCCAGGACTTGGAATTTAGTTTGGCTTAGAAAACTAAAACACAAGAAGATTGAGCAGTGATTTCATGCCAGCTACCTCTTTCCTGGGAACTTCAGAATTTGAAATCACAATAGCTTGCTCCTCACATCATTGCTACCCGTGGCAAAGCCCTCTTCAGCTTGTTTCTCGGGGCCCGTTTATGAGTAATTGCCATTGTAAGCGCCACTGAAATGTCAGCATTAAGACATTTAGGCTAAAGAAAAGAAAATGCAGAATATGAAATTATAAACAAAACTAATAAAATTTCATATGAAAATTCAATAAACATCCCAAATAAATGGGAGGAAAGGAATTAGGAAGAAAGCTAAGCAGGAGGAACATGAATGATTTCTCTTTCTTTACCATATGCATTCAATAACAGGCTAGAGAAGAACACTATTCTTAAAAAATCAGTTTGTGAATTGCCTTAAGCAAATGTGGACTCCATGCCCTCTAAATGGCCCAAGTTTTCATTACTAGTCTGAAAGCAGAATTTCTCTCTCTCTCTCTTTCTCTCTCTCTCTCTCTCTCTCTCTCTCTCTCTCTCTCTCTCGATGTTTTCTTAAAGTTACAAAGATAATCTGGCAAGACTTTATGGATTAGGCCACAGAATCATGTATTTAGGGTTGAAACACAGAATCTAATACAGTCACAGGCTTGAGCATTACTATGAAAATCTTGATACAATGGACTTAAAGTTTAAAATCTCCTCTCCCCTCTGATAGCGCCCCCGATCTCTCATTCCCAGAGGGAAGAACTATTTTGGATGCACCTTCATAAAATTTTCTATTGTCTACAGATATTGTTGACCCTTCAGTGGCTGATGGGACTCACCACTCCCTGTGGGACATACCGCCTAATGCGAGACAATCACCATACTGAATGTTATTAGGAAAAGATCAAAATCCCAAGTCAAATTCTGTTGAAAATGTATCTCACTCTTATTATAGTGAGAAAAACATTTAAGTTGAACCATCATAAATCGGGAACCATGTCTACTCATATATACATATATTTAAACATTTTAATAGTTTTATAATGTCATCTTATTCCAAAATACCTTTTGTAAGCTATCATTTAATTTTTTATTATGAAAACTTTCAAATGTAGTAAAATTAAAAAATAGTAGTTTTCATACATTCTACTCACCACGGTTCAAGAAATGTTTTCATTTTGATGTATTTATTCTGTCTCCCCAAAGGCATATTTTCCTATTGTGCTTTTGCTAATGCTGCATTTTTTCCCTTACTGGCTTTTCATGTAGTTCTGCAAAAAATATTTCTCTCAATGAATGTATAAGTGCCCAGCCTCTTGGCATGCCTGATCCACTCTAAGTGATGAGGAATTGTCTTGGGTCACATATAAAATACACAATATAGCTAGTGCATATAAGTAAAAAAAAAACCTTTCTGTTTCAAAAATGCTTTTACACAAGCACATTGTACTAGTTGTTTTTGTGTTGCTGTGACAGAATATCCAACTTGCACAAATTAGGAGAGGAATAATTTAGATTAGCTCACAGTTTTAGAAGGTCACAGCCCATCATGGTTGGCGCCAGTGGAAGCGTATGGCAGAGGTGGAAGTAAAGGCTGCTAGTCGCAGCATCGCAACAGAAAGCCAAGTCTCAGAGGAAGATGGAAGTAGCATGTGCCCTGTAGCTCCTGTCTGAGTCCAGCCTCAGTGTCCTGCCCCTTCCAGGCTTAAGCCCCTAATTCTGCCACATGCTATAATCTATAATTTACCATACACCTGTCCTCCACCCCACACTTATAGCCCAACACATGCCCATGATCCACTCCTCCAGACTAGGCCCCTATCTCCTAATAGCCCATAGTTCCACAGATAATCCATAACATCCAAATACATGAGACTTTTGGGAGACAGTCCTGGTCCAAAGCACAATACATTATGCAGGTTTCTTTCAACAGTACATGAGTGGCACAGGAAGCAGCGTTAGCACTGTGCTGTGCCCTCCCCTAGTCCACTGTCATCTACAGTCTGCACTTGACCACAATACAATCGAGTCATGAAAAATCACTAAAAACTGCATGCTGACATAAGCTCTTCAAGCGTTTTATTGTATTTAATTCTAATCTTCCTCCTTTACAAGTACATATTTCTTAATTAAGATGACTTTTTAAACAAGAATCAGCACTCTATAAAGCTATTCCATGAGATGGAAAAGGCATTCACTGACAAAGAGAGTTTATTGGTCCACTAAATTTGAAAACCCTGTATTTTAACTTCATTAGCAGACAATAATAATCTCAGAATCACATTAAGATTCTGAAAGATCTGCAGTAAAGAAACTTCAAAAACCGAAAATATTATTACCTACAAAATACTTCTTTAATGACACCTACTAAAATATCATGCCTTTTTAGAATATCTGATTGACGTTGATTTCCAGGTTTTATTTCTTTTAATTTGTTTTGTTCGTGCAATTTAAGATTTCTTTGGATTAGGAAAGCTTTCTTATGTTATTTCTTTAGCTTCTCACCCCTCCCCCTGTAATTCCTCAAATAACTATATTGAATTTCCTGAAATTTTCTTCTGTATTTCAGCTTTATTCTGATAATTGTATCAGAATTAGATAATTAGATAATTTTATCTAATTTTTACCTAGTAATTTTTTTTTTTACTTTGGAACTTTTTTTTAATAGCAAAAGACATAGCATAGTCTCCTTCAAAATAGTCTCCCTCAGTTTGAAAACATTTATTCCTTCCAGTACATTAAAGATTGATTCAGTTATCTACAACATTCAATATTAGATATCCAGTTGTGCATATTTTCAAGAAATGTTTAATTTTTAAAATGTGGACATAACTTGAGTAATGTTCAAAGATGCAAATCAATTCCCACATTTCTTGTCAGCGTTTTTATGTAAGGACTAAAGGTTTGCTTATTTTTAAAAATAGTTTAAAACTTGTATTGAATGTTGATATTTTGTTTGGAACTCTCCCTCACTAATTAGAATAAAGAATATAAATGGAGCTTCTTTGAAGAAAATGAAGCCCCCTACACATTTGGGGACTGACCTGGAAAAGAAAGCCGTTCTTCTACTTGGTCCCTTGTTACTCCAAAAACACACTCTCTCCTGGGGACTATTTTCTCTTTCACATTATCTATGCTTTTTTCTCCTTTTTGTTTGTATACGTTTGTGATACATATTAAGTGTGTGTTTCCTCTCTGTCACAACTCAATCTTTGCTGGCTCTGGCTTTCGTTGTTTTGTTGATATTGTTGCTGTTTTCTTCAGTGGTGCTAATTTTTGGTAAAATTCAGATCTGGCTTGTGACCTAAGGATTATTTCTTAATCGACACTAGTCTAAAAAGTTTTCTTCTCAAGTGCCAACTAATGCCAGCAAGAGCAAGGTATGTTATGGTAACTGGATGGCCATGTTCTGCCAGTGTTACACAGGCTTGCTGGGCATTTTAAATTTGTGCCAAATCAGAGGATTAAGACAGTGCAGACACAGCTCAGGGTTTGCTGTCTTGAACCCTAACACCAAAATCTCAGATTAGTGGCACTCGTCTTCAAGATGTTTACTTTCTTCTTCAAAGCAACCTGATATTTCAGAGTAAAGTTTAAAGTAGAACAATCTCTAGGAACAAAGCAGGTTACAGCGATCTGGCTGTTATTGCTTTCTATGAGCTAAATATTTGCTTTTATATAGTTGTAATTACCTTTGTTTCTCCTCCAGTCTCTGGATGCTCAGGTGCCCTTCATATCTCTAAACTCACAGGCTTTATTTTGTGCTCTGTGGTTAGCTTTAAGGTGGTGTTGCTAGATAAACTGCAGTTTGTCCAGTTGAATTTGAATTTCAGGGAAACCGATTATTTTTTACATCAAGCCTGCCCCATTTTTTAGGATAAGTATTTGTGAGTAATATTTTTACTAATAAAATATGTGTTGTTTAATTTAACAAAAGAATTGTAAAATTTAAACTGTGAAAACTATAAAACATTACGGAAAGAAATTAAAGAGCTACTTAAATGGAAAGACATCATTTGTTCATGGATTGAAAGATTTAATATATTAAGATGGTAACACTCTACAAATTGATCTAGGGATTAAATGTACTACATATTTGAATACCAATCACTTCTTTTGGCACCTCATATACTAATCGCAAAATTTAAATGGAAACACAAAAGATCAAAAGTGGCCAAACTAGGGGCTGAAGGTTAGTTCAGAGATTAAAATACTTGCCTAGCAAGCACAAGGCCCTGGGTTCGATTTCCAGCATGACATAAACCTGGTGTGGTGGTACACACCTGCAATCTCAGTACAGGGCTGAGGCAGCATGGTTACTGTGGGATAGAGGCCAGCCTGGATTACATAGTGAGTTCAGAAGCAGCCTGGACTACAGAGTGAGACTCTACCTCAAAAAGAAAAAAAAAAAGCCAAATAATCTTGGAAAAAGAATAAATGGAAGACTTTCAAAACTTACTACAAACCAACCAATCAAGCCAATAGAGTACAATACAGTATTCATATGAATATAGACACATAGATTAATGAAATAGGATTGAAAATCCAGAAATAAACTCACTTATCTATAGCAATTGTTTTTTGACAAGAGTACAAAGACCCTGGGGAAAAAGTAGATTGTTGGGACTCAGAGAACGATAACTCAGAGTCTGGCACACTGACCCCTTTACCTGACCTGGTGCCGGGGAATGTGCTTTTTGATTGGCTCCACGTATCTTTTATCCAAAGGAATTTATTGCTCTCTTGAATACTCCCTCCAGTTAGTTTCCAGCTCCTTCCTTTGCCTTGTCTTCCTGCCACACTGTGAGCTATGGGAGACTGTGGTTCTGCAAAAGCAGTCTCAGAAGCAAAATCTCTAATTGTGCTTCCTGCCTGCCTTCTCCCCGCCATCCCTTAACCCAAAGCAATTCATGAAAACCAGAATCCTCCTAACCTGAGGTGGATCAAAGAAAGTAGAAATAGTGCTCTAGTCTTCTGCTTTTCTGTGTAGGCGCTAGCCAGAAAGACAATTTTTGACTTACCTTATCTGACAGTAGATCGTAAGACCTTCATCCCAGAAAGAGTTTTGCCTTCTCTTCAGAAAGAAGGAATGGTACACAGAGAAGTCCAGAAGAATCTGCACAGACAGGCCCGCTGGATTGCACCCTCGTCTGTTATGATCAGCCCTGCCCTTTCACCCAATGACACGCTTATGAAGTTCTTTATTCCTCACTGAATCTAATCATCACCATCAGGCAGTGTTCCCTGGGCCTTTAGGTCTTTATTTCTGAAGGCTTCTATGTCACATAACTCTTTCATTGAATAAATTTATAAAGTGTTTTTTTTTCTTGTCAACATGCCTTTTGCTGTAGGATTATCAGCCATGGCACTCACCATGGAGAAGAAAGGTCTCACACCCTTCCATTCCTGTAATCTTTGTAACAACTGCGCTAAGACAGGACAACCACATGCAGAGTGAAGTTGGCTCTGAATGTGGGTTTTATACAAAAATCATCTAACAATGGGTCAAAGCTCTACTTGTAAGAGCCAACTCTATGAAACTCAAACACTGAAATAAGTCTTTATGATCTTGAATTTTGCAATGGATTCTTAGATGGGATACTGAAAGAACAACCAACAACAATGAAATGGAAAATTAAACTTCACCAAAATTAGAAACTTCTGTGCAACAAGGCAAGATTATTAAGAAAATGAACTAGTAACACAAAGAATAGGAGAAATATTTTCAAACCACATATACCCGACCTGGGACATATATCCTGAATGCATGAAGAACTCAACTGAGTAATGAAAAGACAAATTTTAAAAGTGGTCAGAGTCCAAACAGACATTTGTCCAAAAAAATTCAGATGATCAGTAAGTTTGTGAAAAGATGCTCAATATTGCTGGTTATCAGAAAAACACAAATGGCAAACCTTAATAAGATACTACTTTACAGCCATCAGGATAACTATGACCAGAGGACAGATGCTAACAAGTGTTGGTAAAGACACAGAGCCTTCGTTCATGTTCAAGAAGATATAAAATGGTGTGGTCACTTTAAATACAGTCTGATAGTGTCTCACTCAATTAAATATAGTCACTATGTGTCCCACCAACTCCACATGTTGGAGAAATAGAAACATGTCTATCAAAAACTTGTATGGAACCATTCACAGTAGCATTGTTCTTAAAAGCTAAAATATATAAACAACTTTAATGTCTATCAACTGATAAATGAATAAATAAAATTTAGTATAGCCAAACAAGAAGTGTGGCTCAACTATAAAGACGAAGTGTTCTACATGCTACAATGTGAAGCCATAAAATATCAAACATGACTTCATTTGCATTCAATGTCCAGAAAGGGCAAATCTACAGAGATGGAAAGCATGATGGGGGAGGTGGCCATGGACCTGGGTGTTGGGTGGGAGAATGGGGCTGATTGGTAGCTAAGGATACTATTTTTCCACTAGAATTGATGAAAGTATCCTGAAACTGATTGCAGTGCTGGTTTCATATATCTGTGAATATATTAATATTAAAACCATTCAGTTATATACTTTCAGTGGATAAATTATATGGTTTGTGAGTTACCTAGCAACAAAGCTAAAGTATTCGTTGTTTTTTGATATTCAAATTTTATTGAGGTTTCTGTAGTGCTAAATCTGGCAACCATATCCTAAGGGAAAAATGCTAAGACTCTCCTTAGAAATGGTATTTTCCTATTAGCATTATTGACCCAAAGAGATTACTCTACCTTCCCACCAATTGTATTTGTCTCACTGGTCCACTTTGTGACTAGATGTACTTTTTGGAGGACAGAGACCTGCCTTGTGTTCTCCTATTATATAAGAATTAAATTCCTTTTGCCTCCTGACATTTTAGAATTGTAGAGCTGAATAGAAAAGGTTTTCGGGGCAACTCCACTCAGGACAACCTTCCAGGTAGTGGGAGCTTTGTTTCTAAGACCAAGTCTACATCCAACTACCACCCCTCCCAAAAAAAATTCCTAAAGGTTTTCATCAATCCTGTATGTGTACATTCTTCCCTTGTCTGGTTAATATTATTTATTTCTTTAGTAGGAGGTTAGCACTTGAACAGAAATTTGAGGATTCTCCCCTCTTTTTTAAGCCAGTATTTTTCAAACATTGCTGTATTTTAATAGCATAGGAGAAGATTTAAAAATTCCAGGTGCCAAGCAGTGTTCTAGATCAAACCAATTCACAGCTCTGGGGGTGGCACCCTGGCATCAAGTTTTACACCTTTCTGCGGGTTCTAATGGTGCACACCAAAGGCAATGATTATACAAGTCATGCAGGAAATTTTTTGAAGTGCAGATCCTAACTCCACAGAGCCCCAAATCTGCATTTCTAGCAACTTCTAGTTGAAACTGAGGCCAGGGCCCATAGACTACCCACTGAATGTCAAGGATTTTTGGCACTAGGGAAGGCTAATGAGAGAATGTAGCAGGTACAGCGTAAGGTAGCGAGGCCTAGTTTTAGTTACTCTGCTAGACACACCTGAGGTCTGCTGCTTAAGAAGCCTACAATTTTAGTATTACAGTTTAATACAATAATAATTTCCACCTTTAATTGGGTGATCACTACATGTAATGTACTCTCTCTGTCACTTAAGCCTTGGAACACCCTTAATGAAGGAATGTAACAAGTGCTGATGGTGCCCACTCTATAACCCCTTAATTTGCTTCTGAGTTGACCTGAATAGGTAGATAGTTCTCATACAGGCTGCCAACCTTCAGCAATGGGTTGCTCCACTTCTCTGCTCAAGGGCTTTCTCCAAAACCAAAGGAACAGGGTCAATCGTGCAAGCAAGGCTACATGCAGTGTGCTGCACTCTTATGGCTTCTGTCTAATACGCTGCTCAGATGCAAGAATGTTCATAGTGGTTTTATTAATAATAGTCCTGAAGAAGAAGTCACTCCATCAAATTGAGAGTGGATACATTTAGCTTATTTGTTCAATGGAATACTACAGGGCAATTTTTAAAAACCCACTGTCCCAATAAAAGGAAAGATAAATCTCAGAGATACGATGCCAAGGAGAAGTAACCCAACAGCTTGTATGAAAATCAAGAACAGGCAAAACTAATCAATAACAATGGAATTCCAGATAATAATTACCTGAGAAGAGTGGTGTTCTGGTTTAGTCTGGAATGTCCACCTAAAAAAATCTCTGCTTGCAGGTGGAACTCTTGGAAAATAATTGGGGACTAAAGGGATGCTACGCTTATAAGGAGATTAACCCATTTATGAATTTATGGCTCAATTGGCTGTTAAAGACATGGGGCCTGGCCCAAGGAGGTGTGTCACTGGGAGTGTGCCCGGGAGCGCGTACCTTCCTCCCTGTGTTTTCTGTTTCCCGGCTGCCTCAGTGAGTGGCCTTCCTCCACCTCCTCTCTGCCTTGGAGCCAGCCAACAATGAAACGAATCCCCCCAAGCCGCGAGTCAGATGAAACCTCTCCTTCTTTGAATTGCGGTGTTGAGTATCTTGCCTCAGTGACAGGAAAGTGACTAACAAACACAAGAGATATTGAGAAGGAAAGGATACTACTGGGGTACTGGAAACGTCCCACAGCTTCTTCTAGGCAGTAGCTTTTGTGGGTTTACGTATGTAAATATACACCCAGAAGTACTCTTTCACATTTGTATACTTCATGCACCCCACAGTTCTTACTTCACACCCATCCGTCCCCCCAAAAAACAGGAAAAAAATGCAGAGAAAGAGGAACCCATCTACATTACTGATGGGAATGTAAACTCCATCAGCCACTAGAGTATAAAGATTCTGCAAAAACAAAACAAACAAAAAAACCTAGATGTAACGTAAGAGTTAGCAATGCCAGTATGCATGCTCAAAGGAAATGAGGCCAGCATACAAAGGGGATAACCTGCACGCCCTTGTTCACTGGGGTTGTTTTACAATAGCTATGAAAGGCAGTTCACTGGGGTTGTTTTACAATAGCTATGAAAGGCAATCAGCCAAAGTACCCCTCAACAGATAAATAGATTTTTAAAAAGTATATTGACACAATGGAGCTTTATTCAGCCATGAAGAAGAATGAAATCATGTCATTTTCAAGAAAAAAAAATGCAACTGGGTGTCAATATGTTGGGCAGAATTAGCCAGACAGGAAGATAACATGGTTCTTGGTTCTTATATTTTCTCATATGGCGAAAAGGAGAAATAAAAAGATGGTCTGAGAAGACAAGAGGGACTAGTGGGGAAAGAGAACAAGACCAGGAAGAGGGGAAGAGAGGTATCAGAACAGGAGAGTAGGAAGGTGGCTATGATCAAAGTACTGTGTACATATATATGGAAACATCACAGTGGAACCCATTAATTTATGCAATTAGTATGATTGAATATAATTTGAAAAGATCATGGTGGTTCTCTATAAACAAAGCTATCAGTGCACTCTCAGCCAGCTGCTGTGCCAGATGTGGTATCATTAATGGATCTGGTCAGCACATTCTCTAGATTTGGTGTGTAGCTCTCCACACTAGTGAATGCACTTCTGTGCACCTCCCAACAGGTAAAGAGGATGAAAGTGGCTTCAATTATGCATAGGAAAGACAGCAAGACACTTACATTTCCCTATCCCAGAGTTTTAACTCTCTTTTCCTTCTTGATAAAATAAAATTTAAAAGGGGGTTATTTTCTTTTACAGTGGCAAGACTATCATAGTACTCTACTATATTGATCACATTACATTGACTAGACTTGACAGGCAGAAAATAAGTTCTCTGGATGTCCTTGTAAGATACACCTGTGACAGAAAGTGTGAGAAAAGCCCTACTTAGTTCCACAGGCTTGCTATGGCTATGACCTTTCAAAAAAAATCAATAATCTGGGCATTCACGACATTCCCTGTAAGAAAAAAAAAAGACAAATTGATGTATTTACCTTAAGAAAGATGTAAAAGAAGCTTGGTCAGGCCCTTTTAGAGTTCCTCTCACCAGCAGTACTATACGACCTCCTCAGAGATGACACATTTACTTTGTACATTAACTTGACTGGATTGAGTGATTCCCAGATAGCTGGTAAAGCATTTCTGAGTGTGTCTGAAGTGCTTACAAAAGAGATAATTCGTTGAGTCAGTAAACTGCCCCAAAATGATCAGCCCTCACTAACGTAAGAGGTAAAAGTCATTTAGTCCAAGGAACTTGAGTAGAACAAAAAAGCCAAGGATGGGAAAATTTGGTCCCTTAATAGTAAAACATCCAAAATCTCAGTTCTGCAAACCTCAAACCTTTGTTCTCGAGCTGAATTTTACCACTAGCTTCCCTGCTTCTCTGTCTTTCAGACAGCAAGTGGTGGACTCATTAGCATCCGTAAACTCAGGCACTAATTGTCATTAGCTCCCTGTTGACCTATCATCTGTCTGTCTTACTATCTATCCATTTATCCATACATCCTGTTTGCTCTATTTCTCGGGAAAACTTGCCTCGTAAATGAACTAAGGCAGCAACTGAGGTTTACCGTGATTATGTGATTCACCCAGTGATACTCAGCAAATATTGACAGAGCTATTCAGGGTCTATTTTAACTATTAAACAATACCCTCTTCATCTGAACACTGACTCAGCAAACAGATTGTGTTTCCTTGCAGTTACATTTGCATATGATTAAAAAGTTTTCAAAATATTTCCAAAACAAATTTCAGTATTGAAACAGATCATGGGATTTTTGAGAATGGAACGAAAATGATGAGGAAGTCAATGAAATATTTAAATGTGGGCTGCAGTTAATGTTACATTACCTGATAGAATGGGTGAGCGAGAAGGACCCCACAGGCTGCCCTCGTGAGGCTCACCCCCTCAGCCATGTGGGACACAGGAGATCAGGGATTACTCAGTGAATACTGAGCACCTTGGAGCTCGGTTCCACCCACTTTTCCCACGATTCCAACCTTGGCCAATGTCATTTAATCTCTCAGTTCTCCAAGCCATAAAGTGTGAGAAAACAGTAGCTACTCTGACCTGCCTTGAGCAGAGATCTAGACTCAAGCTTGGAAGTGTTTGAAGCCATTTAAAGGAAGATGGACAGTTTCACGTATTACATCAACCTTCGTTAGGCTTACCTGGTCAGTATCTGTGATGCACACCTCACAGGCTTTGGTGAATGAAGACCCTGAGGTGGTACATGAAAAGATAGCGTGGCCTACGGGAAGAACACTCACCGTACACAACTCCATGTCATCTGACATCCAAACTTTTTTCAACCCTGATTCTTTGCTGTTAAATACAGGACTATATGAGGTATGATCAATATATATGATGAATATCTAAATTTTTAAAATGTATTACAGTAAAAGACACATTGCCATTAATTTCCCTCATCCCCGCACTCACTTCAGACACACTTATCTCGTTATTCTTGCCACCTTATGAAGGAGTTTTGGAGTCTTCTTTTGTGAGTACATTTGCAAACTGTTCTAAAAAATATGGTGAAAGCTACCGCTGTGCCACACACGGAAAGAGAAGCTTCTGAAAACATTATGGTGTGTCCTCCTGCTTCTCACCGTATCTGACACTGACTTCTGGCTTTTCCTCAAAGTCAAAATGACCAAGAAAGGTGCATGATTCAAATTGACTCAGGACATTGACACAGACATGACAGTTCAACTAAAGACAAGAAAAGGGGCTTCTGGAACTGCTTCAGACACTGGTAAAAATCATGAAGTAAGTGTGTTCAAAGATAGGAGGAGTATTTTGAACATTAGTGTCTCTTACTATAACAAATTTTAAAAATTAAGAATTCACTATTTTATCACATGTTACATTTCCCAAGGGAAATTCAAGGTGGTTGGGTCTGGTATGAAGTGCAAAAAACAAACGCAGTAGTCTTGAAATAATTCTGAAGCTATACTGGGGCTTAAGCACAGGCTTTAATATAGTTTAGGTCTTGAATATCCCCCAAAGATGCATGTGTCCCCAATTTGGTGCTATGGTGTTTTAATTACCTTCTTGTTGCTGTGACAAAATACTCATAATCCACAATTGAAGGGAGTAAAGATCTATTTAGCTCACAGTTTCAGAAGGTGTGACACACACGTAGTCCACTGATGGGGCAGCCAGCGATAGTGAAGGCCCATGACGGAGGCTGGAGAGCTGCTCACCCCATTGCAAACAGAAGCCACGTGAGGCAGGAGCAAGCAGATGAGCTTTCCTAGGAAGAAGCTGCAAGGATGTTTCTCCTTCCTTCCTTAATTACTTCAAACTGCCCGCTGGGCCCCTCCCCCAGGGGGAAGGGCCTCACGTCCTGGCCCACAAGTCAATAACAAACACCTGAAATCTCTGCCCTAGGCAATTCCTAATCTCAACAAATTGCCCTAATCTTTCCAGGTCCAACCTGGCCCCTTGGAGCCAGGCCCTATCACCCGACAACTTACAGTTCCAAGTACATGAGGCTTTTGGGGGACATTGCAAATCCAAACCATACCATACGGAGAAGTAGTATAACCTTTATGAGGTGGCACCTTGGGAAAAGAAGTTAGGTCACCGGTGACACGACCTTGGAAAAAGAGGTCTTTCCTTTTCCCTTCCATTTCTCTGCTGCAATGAGTTAAGTTGCTTGCTCTGCTGTGAACTCTTGCTAATATAGAGTGTTCCTCCAAAACCTCATGTATTTAGAAGATGATTGGGTTGTAGAGATTAATTAGGTTAATCAAATTGATTAACCTATTGTCTCAGCTACTTTTTTATTGCTATGACTCAATACCCAACATCCACAAATTTAGGAAAGGAAAGGTTGATTTTAGCTCACAGTTTCAGAAGGTCACAGTCCATTCAGGGACAGCCAGCAACTATCGAAGTACATGGCAGAGGCAGAGGTGGAGGCAGCTTCTCACGACATTTGAAACAGGCAGACAAGTTGAGACTAGTCCTGAAGGAAGGCAGGAAGCAGCTTATATATCCTTCCAGGCTCAGCCCAGTGATTAGCCCTTATTGGATCCAGGTGTGGAAGGTGTGGCCACTACATGCCATTAATCCTAAATTAAACACCTGTAACCCACCCCTCCAGACTAGGCCCCAATGTACCAACAGCACATGGTTCCATAGACAATTCATAACATTTAAATACACGAGACTTTGGGGGACATTCCAGAGCCAAACCACAATATTCCACCCCTGGCCTCCAAAAGACTCATGTCCCTCTCCCCATGCAAAATGAATTCAATCCTTCTCCAAGAATCATCAAAGTCTTAACAGTTTCAGCACTGCTAAAGAAACTCCAAGAGTATTATTTTGGGTTCTTTCAAAAGACAGAATTTACAGATTTTATCACAAAAAGGTCTATTAGAGGTGGTCCAAGATGGCTGCTCAGCGGTGAAGTAGATCTCTCATCTGGGACTGCAGGACAGCTGGTGAGGTGAGAGTCAGCTGTAGATCACAGGTGAAGACCAAAACCTGAAGATCGGTGACTGAAGAGCAGCAACAGCAGACAGGCCCAAGTCGAGACTGGAGCGAATCTGTGCTGACCATCTGCGATGTGTAGCAAGTCGGCGTCTGTAGACAATTAAGAACTCGAGAGCTTTCCCAGAGGAGGAAGCTGTCGCAATCGTCCCTCTTCCTTCCTTTTATACTGTAGGAGTTCCAGCTGGCCCTCCCACATCTGGGTGGGTGCTCTTCTCTCACTGGCCAGCCCACAAGTGACTCACACTGTAATTCTGACCAGTTCTTGATCCCCAATCCAGGGTGGTTGACATATCCTAATCCTAATGGGAGTGTGGACATAATTCACACACGTTGACATAATCCCTTCAACAGACACACCTATGATTTCTTGTGCTGCTAAGACGTGGGGCCTAGTAAGGAAAGATGGATCTCTGAAAGTGTAGCAGGTAACTGAGGGGATAGCCTGGAAAGGTATGGGTCTTTCTCTGGCTTCCGTCCAATTACTCTACTTTCTGTTTTGATGCTGTGAACAGTTTCTCTCAGGCTGGACTCTCCAAATGCCATGCTGCCATTTTCCAGCTGTCATAGTTACTATCTCGTTACTGTGACAGAATATCCAACAGCACAAAGTTCCAGAGTTGTCCCACTACATATAAATACATAAGCTGGGGGGGGGGGCACTCCAAATCCAAACCATTGCATTCCACCCCTGGCTCCCAGAAGACTCATGTCCACCACTTTATGCAAAAAGTATGTAGACCTCCTCTAAGTGTGGCCAAGTCTGAACAGTTCCAGCACTGCGAAAGAGTCGAAGTCCAAAGTCTCCCCTGAAACTCAAGGCAAACTCTTACTTGTGAGCTCCTGTGAAAATCAAAGAAAAGTTAAACACTTCCAATATACGTATGACACAGGGTAAGCATTCCCATTCCAAAAGAATAGAATAGAAAATTAGAGAGCAAACTGTCCAAAACAAATTCCAAAGCCCAGCAAAATATGAGTTAAGTGTTATAGCTTTGTTGAACCCTGTAGTTCTGTGTCCAGTACTTGGGGCAAACTATGTGGGGATGTGAGATCTGAAGGGCTTGGGTGGCTCTGCCCTGACATCATTGCCTCTGGCTACAATCTTCATAGATTCTCTTTTGGGCTATGTCTTGACATTTCTCCTACCGGAATAAGTAGCCCAGTTTCCTTATGTTTCAGGCAAAGTTTCTGGATAAAGGCAAAAGTGCTAACAGAGTTTTTTTTTTTTTTTTTTTTTTTTTGTCAGAGAAGAGCACACATCGTTTTTAGACCACTTGTCAGTGGTCCTTCCCATCTGCAACTTCTTGAGCCTGGCCTTTCCAAGCCACATTTGTATCAGCATTGTAGTTTTCTGAGCTCTAATCAGAATCTCCCATCAGGTTTGGTTTAGCACCCTAAGGTTTCTCCAGCTGGCATCATCAAACCTTTCCAAACTCCTCCCACAAACCAATTCCAAAGGCTCCTAAATTGCATTGTCAAATAAATTCACAGCAACAACCTGACTTCTGGTCCCAATTTCTGTCTTAGTTACTTTTTCATTGCTGTGACAGAATACCCAACATCACATGGTTCCAGACTTATTCCACTACATCCAAACACAAGAGACCTTGGGGGGACAGTCCAGATTCAAACTACAGCACCAGCCAAGTAAGAATGGGTGACATCTCTGAATTGTTAGCCAAAATAGATTTTCTTCTCCTAAATGGTGAGTTTTGGGTATTGGTTCCCAGCAATGAGAAAGTGATTAAATACTTGCCATTCTGTGCTGTCTCATTTCTGGCCCAAAAGCAATGAAACAGAAATCTCCAAAACTGTGATCCACAATAAAGCTTTCCTCCTGTTAAGTTGGTTTTTCTTAAGTATTTGGTACAGTGACAGAAAGCTGACTTGTGTGGGCCTTCTATTAAATGGGCCTTTTAAATTTTCAGAGCACTTTCAATCATTGACTTGTGTATTCTTTCCCACAAGTCCTGGTCTAGTCTGTCCACAGTCAAATCAGAATATTGGTCCATAATGGATGTTCAGTTAATACCATCTGCTTCTGATTTCACAAAATTCCCCTTTGTAGCTACAAATCTATGGAAAGATTAAGCAAGGGGGAAACACCTGTGTAGTATGACTTGAGATTGAGCAGCTTTGGGGCCATTCATGAAGCGTGTAAGTTGGAGGTCCTGCAGCTTATGTCTCTGTTTCAAGTCAACATGGGTTAAAGAGGTGACCTGTGTTCAGTAGAGGCAAATTCCCCTAAGGAGGTTGTTAGAGCCTTTCTGTGCTTGTTTCAGTATAGGACAAAGAGATCTTTGAGGTCTTCACATACACTAGGCACCACACAATAAAAGGGTGAGTAACTAAGGTAAAAATTATGTTGCAGTAATTTGCTTCTGATTAGAGTCTTCAGTTGAGGCAACCATGCAAACTCAGTGGATTTCATTTAATAGTTTTTCTCTTTGGTTCACATCATAGAAGAAACACTCAGGTTGATAGTCTTTCCCCTCCAACTCTTAATGCACATATGTTCCTATGTGCATGGTAATGGCTGTATATGTGCTGAATAGAATTTTCACTTCAACATGTTAAAACTGGCAGAGACAAGTTTATGTGAATTTTTATTTTTTTCTAATGAAAAATGAGTATCTGGTGCTCTATTATTTTATTGTTACTTATGACTCTTAATTTTTTATTTAATGTACACTAATGTCTTCATTTGGGAAAAATTCAAAGGCCGCAAACCAGCAGAAATAGAAAGAATACTTATCATTTTGCTTTTTTATTAATGCAGTATCATTCCAGAACGATTATAATGACTAATTTTTGTAATAAAAAATTGGTTCCAGAAGATGTCTCTTTGGTGTAGCTCTAACCTATGAACGTGTCTCACATGATATATGTCCCTTTCTATATCTTTTTGGATTTCTAAAAAGTGGTCAAATATCTCATTAACATGCTTGATATTTGAAAATATGCTTTAAAAATAAAATCATGTGCAATAAATCTCACTATTTACAATAATGTGGGGTTGGCCAAAAGGAGAAAAAAAAATCATGACTTAAGTGGAACTCAAGATCCTGAGTATGATAGTTTCTTTTCTAGGTACTATAAATCTATCATGAATTTGTTTTTTAGTAAAAATCATTTTTCAATCATTTAGTAATTTTCATAACACAACTCATTATGAATATGAAAAAAGAAGCCTTCAAAGATTTGACAGTCACAGAAATATAAAGAACATTTCCTGAGAAGTAGAATTATCACAACAGATAACTCACTATAGAGAAAGTGTAACAAAAAAATAGATTGGTATTTGAATCACTTGATTGGTATCCTTCTAAAACAGTACCAACTGTCTCACAAAGTCTGTGAATCTTCCCCAATAATTATTATTTTAAATAGTATATAAGTTTGTAAAACATAGTAATTATATTCAACATGGGGAATTGGTATAAAATCTTTTAAAATATGTATGCATGAAGTTAGGGATAGATAGGTAAGTAAAATAATAAACCAAAGCTGGCAAAATGTTAGTAACCAGTGAAATCTGAGTAAATAATTTATAAAAGTTAAAAAAACTGAAATAACTAAGTATGTCACTCTATTACTTTAAGTGTAGCATACTTATGTGATGTAGATTTAAGTTTATTTGATGTACCAATTCAATAGCTTGTTTAAGCTTGTTTAATGTAGGAATTCACTCATTTGGTCTTGGGTGTAAGTTTATCCTAAGAAAACTGATTGACGTAATGACAACCTGAATGTCTTTTGAATGTACAAACATTTACCTTTCAGTACTCAGCTAAGGAATTTGAAATTTAACTTCCCTCTTCATCTTTCTCATGTTTTCTAGCCTTATGAATTTCACTGTTAATAGTTCTTTTCTTATGTAGACTGGTGTGTGAAGCCACATTAAAGAATCTCAACAAAGATATAGTAAGGTACAGAACAAAAGAACTTTTGGCAAATCACCCCAATAAAGGGCTCTGCTGGATGCTGAGAAGAGGCCACTGTAGCCCAGTCTAGGGGTGGGAAACTGAGCTAATAAGATTTGAGTGGCGAAGTTAGACATAGAAGATTAAATATGTAAAATATCACATCATTTCTCCAATTTGGAAAAAAACAGAACACAGGAATTCTACAGAACCAAATGGGTGTGAAAGTGGGAGTTATGGGGGGACGGAGAGGGTGTGGGAGGGTCAGAAATGGGAAGGGGAAGGGATTGTAATATTGATGTGACATATTTGTGCACAGAATACTCGAGTTCATTGTAAACATTATGTACTGCATGTATATTAATAAAAATTGTGGAAAAAAAACAACTCATGCAAATAACAGAGAAAAATTTCTACCCAGAAAAACAAAAGAAATCAGAAGGAAAATGGGCATAATGGCCAATGTGTATGGCACTTGGCCTCCAAGAAGACTCCCACACTTCCTCTTGGTGTTTCTGATGCTGCCTACTGTCCTCCCACTGGACCCAGTGACAAACATAACCAGTAGAATATCATTTTCATGTTGATTCTAAGGCAGAGTCGCCAGAGACCATATACTTTGTTCTCTCTTGGATCACTCTTTCTTGGGAAGCCAACTCCCTCACTGTGATGTCACTCCAGTGTGGATGTATTAGGGGCTTCACTGCAGCACAGTAGCGGGTGGCTGGAGGTAACCGAGGTGTCATCTATTGAGAAAGTATTGAGTGACATGCTGGATTGCAGAACATTAAACACAGTGACTTAACGTAAGAGATTAGATTTACATAACTTGGTATGGTTGGATCTTAAAACAGAGCTTTGTTTGAAATAGAATGCAACATAGACCACTTCATGTAAGTAAACATTTACAAAACAACAATCCACATTTTTCAAGAATGCATTTAGATGAAAAGATATGCACTGAGTACACTAAAATGCCTGTTCAGAGCAAGGAACAGAAAAAGAAATGTATGTGGGTTTGAAAGTACGTAAGTAAGCAAGACAGGAAATGCCGATAAGCTTTGAGGTGAGGAATTTGATTAATTCAGTCCTGTGCACTAAAGGTTCAAAACATTACAGACCAAAAAGGCTGGAAAAATAAATGCAGATATCGAAGAGAGGAGCATGGAAAAGAGAGACAGTAAAAGAGAAGAGTATCATTCAGTGACATCTCAGACCAGTTGTCAAACAAAGAAGAGTTTGTACTCAGAGTTGGGTTACTGCTCTGTGCACAAAAGCCCACAATTAGCAAAGGGGAAAGGGCGGTTGGAGCTGCCACTTGCGACTTCCTGGTTTTAACTTCCACCACGGGATCCCCACATCCTTATCTATGACTACATTGCAATAGATTTCTTATGAATGAAGAAGGGTTATGAAAAAGAGCCTCAGAAAAGAGTACATCTTTATTTTCAAGGACTTCTTCTGTCAGTTCTCTTAAATCACCAAGTGTCCGCCTACTGAGTTATCTGGTTCAATTCTAAACCAGCTCTTTAGTCTACTGTTTAGAAAGCGAATAGCCAAACATCATGGGAAAACTACTTAATTTCAATTTTCCATAATCTTTCAAATGAGATTTTGGCCTGACATTCACTTCCTTTACCACAGCTTTATTAAAAAAAAAAAAAGGAAAAGAAAAAACTGAAATTTTATAAACACCAAGGAAGACTTAGCAATCCCTTTCTTACTGCACCAGGCTAATATAAAAACAGCTTTTATTTGCTCACATTCTCCTCCAAGCCTTACGGACTGGTCTAAGGAGTCTGGTGCACCATGAGCACACGGAGGCATCAGAAAACAGCGGAGACGTGGCATCTTTTCAGTTCAGTTTTTGCATACTCTGAACAATGGGCTCAGCATTCTGATATGCTCAATGTAGAGTATGAAAAAACAATCAGAAGATCCTGACCTGCAGGGAAATTACATACTTCTAAAAGTATGTAAGAATTACTATATTGTAAGCTTTCTGCTGCAGGACTTTTGAGGTATAATAGACAAAAACTGTATACATTTAAAATACAAAAATTATAATTTGATTTAAATAAACACTGAGGATGGACCCAAATCAAGCTTATTAATGAATGCATCATTTCATACAGTTACTTTTAGGTGTGTGGGGGGAAGGTGAGAACATGTAAGCTCTATTCTGATTAAAATTACACTTGATCTTGGCCAAAAGGCTGAGCAGCAGTTACTCTGATTAAAACTTCAAGCATATAATACCACAAGATGTATAAAATTCCAACATTTTTCTTCACTAGTTTACAACTTTTTCCTTCTTCCAGCTCTTCCAATCCCCTAATTACCTAGTGGCAGAACAAGGCCTAAAACCAACTCAGTGAGCATGAAGTCTGACTCACCTGACCTGTGATTGGCTGCCTTTGGTCATTTGAGAGACTGGCTAGGAAGGAGGTTCCATCTTTTGGAGCCACTCTGCAGGCATTTTTGTTCTCAGCCAACTCTTGGGCCTTCCTAGCGCAGGGAGTGACACAGTCCCAACACATCTATTTTTGTTCCATCTTGGCAAGTACCTAGCAATCTACTATCATTCTCTTTTCTACTCTTTTATTTTCAGATTTATTCATTTCTCTGTAACTATCTGTCATGAATCAGGCATGTCTAGCACATATTAAGTCTTGGGGATGCCCGGAAACATAGGAAAGACCTGCCCAGGCCCTCCTGCTGCTGAGAGCTCAGGGTGTTACTTCAACAGTCATTTTGTACAGTATGAGAATGGCATGGGAAATCCAGTATGCAGAGGAGGCACTGGCGCTGAGCCAGACTTGAGGAAGTCAAAGGCTTTTCAGCAGAAGAAAAATAGCCTTTTTGAAACCCTAAAATAAAGGACACGGATGAGGCAACTTGAGTAGTGTACATCACAAGGGTGGGAACTGGCAGAGACTCAGCTGAACAGTTAAAGAAGGCCCAGACTACAAGGAGCCTTTTAAAACCTGATTAGAGTTCTAGCCTACCGTTTCTCTAATCTGGAGAGACAAGGTCAGATCAGCAGGAAAATTTTTCTCTGACTGCAATGAATGGGTTTGGGAGGGACCGAACTTATTTAGGCTTGTTCATTCAAATGAAGTGATGGTGAAGGAAGTGAAGTAGGAAGTGACATTGGAAGGGAAGAGAAGTAAAAGGAACTAGGAGAAATTTAGACAGCAGAATTGATTAATAGTCTTGGTGTCTGATCAAATGCAGAGAGCCAGAGAGCAACCAAGTGTGATAATTATTATCCAGCTGGCTGCTGGTGGGCAGTGAGGCTCTTCTCTGGTATGGGAGAGAACAGCACAAGCACAGACAGCCTCTGGCTGGAGGCTGAAGAGGAGCGTGGATGATGGCTGCCATTTGGACAGGCTGTGTCATGGAGGGGCATGTGGAAAAGCAAGCGGAGTTATGTAGTGCCCAGGTTTCTGTCTGGAGCTTGGGAGAGAGGTCTAAGCTACAGATGGGCACGCTGATGGTACTGAGGAGTCATCGGGATCACCTGGGCATTGTGTAGAATGAGACGGAACACAAGCTAGAACCTAAGGAGGGGAAACGGAGAGAGAGGAGTTCATAATGACTACAAAATTATCAGTGACCTGGAAACCCAGGAGGTGTCAGGTAGAGACAGCATATTAAAGACTGAATGTGTCCTAATGGAGGAGCCTGAGAAGTGCAACAAAAAACAACCCCACTACATTGCGGTACGTGATCGCTGGAGAGAATGGGTAGTGAGTGCAAGAGGGGGCAGAAGGAATTTTTGTTTTTATTTTCTCCTCGATTTGGGTGTTCATTGTATGCATATGAACTAGCTACATATTTATAATGCATCCTCTTTCTATAAGTATGTTACATATTAACAAAAATTGTAAAAGTAAGAATATTAGTTTAGGTGAAGCGGCTAGAAACTAGACAAAGGTCATAGTGGAATCAGAATGTACGAAAGCGATGTTCTAAAGAAGATTAATTCAAACAAGGACTTTTTGTGTCACAAATCATTCTAAAACTTAGTGGTTTAAGACAATGGCAACTGTATTTGCTCATGGTTCTGAAGGTCAGCAGTTTGGGCTGGACTCTGCCAAGGAGTTCTTTGCAGGCTTCCTTGGTAAGTTGACCGGATTCTGGTGACTCAGGATGGTCTTGCTTCCACATTCAACAACTGGCTGTGGCCACACTGCCTGACACCCTCTCCGCATGGTTTCTCATCTTCACACGATGGAGGTATTCTACAGGAATATGTGTGTGGGGAAACTGTTGTCTTCTTGGGGCCCAAGCTTGTATGTCACTGCTGCCCCATTCTGTTGGTCAAAATAAATCACAAGCCCCACTTCCAATAGGAAAAGTTGGGGATTCTAGTGACCTGCACAGCACATGGCCACATAAAGGAGAAAGATTTTCATTTACAATAGGAATTGATGCATATCTCACTTCACTCTTAGGTATTCTAGATTTTCATAAAAATCAGAACATTGAAATTTTGTAGTTGCCACTTGACTCACAATGGTACACAATGGTAATTGTGTGGTCCAATTAATCATGTCTGAGCTACATGAAGTCTACGAGCCTCAAATTTACAGCCTTTACAGCAGATGACATTTAACACAGCAGAAAGTCCCATTCTCCAAGTAAAAGTGGAAAGGACCTCAGTAATTCATATTCTATCTCTGGCTTCTGAGGCATCAATTTATAATTCTGGTTAACTTCTCTAGTACAGAAAAACAATAGAAGCATAGTAGGATTTTACATAAGAAAAATACCTAAGATCTTCTCTTGAGATGCATTTGTTTGCCCTCAGTCTGGGTTACAGCCTCCATTTGGAAATTAGTATCATTTGATCACCGCCTTATTTCCTTTTCAGCTGCTAGAAACAATACTACAGAGTATATAATGTATGAACCATAGAAATGTATTAGATTCAGCGCTGGAGGCTGGAAAATCCCAGAGTAGGGCACTGGCATCTGAGGAGGGCCTCGGCACTGCATCATAGCACGGAGGAGGAAAGGGGTCACTCTGGCAGCAGGAAGAGAACATTCGGCTGTACTCACCCATCTGATCTGGAATCCATGCTTGCAGTGGAGAGCCGTGGATTTTCGTAACTCGACCCAACGAGGGCATCTCTTGCATGCAAAGGAGGGCAGGAGAGGCAAAAAGTGTTATCTCTCAGACATAGGGCACAGAGGTTCCCCAAATCTGCCCACACTACTAGGGATTGTTTTTTCAAATAGAGGGTGTGACTGCTGGCAGGATTATGCCAGTTTAATGGGATTAGGAAATTCTCAGGCCAAAGCTGTGAGGTGTGTGTGATTAATTTGTGGGCTGCAAATGAGAAAAGACCCATTTTGGGTGTGGGTGTTCCAACTGGCAGCCTGAACTAAACAAAAAGCAAGGAAGAAAAAGATTACAGCTTTTCCTGAGAAAGCTCTGGCATTCACCAGTCTCCAGACATTGACTGGCTCCTGCCCTGACACCACCAGTCTCTACCACAAATTGGCTCTAGTTTCTGGTCATTGCCATTGCTTTTCAGATAACAATCCAGGGCAGATTTGCAGTCCTGCGGGCTTGGATGGGTCTTCTGGCTCTAGTCTGAGCAGCCACCAGCCCTCCAGCTCTGGCATGTGCACACAGCCATCTTGGACTATCCCTCTCCTCTGTCTTGTAAAAACACTCTAAATAAATCCCATGTTAATATAAATACTATTAATTCTGCATCTCTAAGAACCCAAACCAATATGAAGAGACACTGCCAATTTCACTTTAATTACTGAATTAATAAATGTTTGTATCTTGCAAAAGCAGCTAATGGGCCAGAGATAGAAAGCAATAATTGTGAGGCAAAGAAGGGATATGTATGTCATGTTCAACACTTCACAGAAGAAAAATTCAAGGAAACAACAGTTCCTTGATTTTGCAATTCTTGTCCTGACTATAAACACTCAGGCCTCTCCAGCTTCATTTATTTAACACTTCAGTTACAGCCATTTCCCATCATGCGTGTTTATGAGTGCTCAGCTGGAGGAGCCGACCACATCTTCTGAAACCAATAAATAAATAAATAAAATTAAAATAAAACAAAACCATGATTTTCATTCCTGTAAAGATTTGGCCCTGGGATAGGAAGACTTGCCATCCCTGCTGATTGAGGAAATTAAAATTCTTTCATTTGTTTGTTCAAGGTGCTCTGTCTTCTCTAAAAGAAGGATTAATAAGCATTCCAATAATAGCAGCAGCACATATTTTAAGATTTGTGGGGTATACAGTCATGAAGACATACGATTGAGTGGATATGGTTGTGTTCCAATAAAACTTTATTTACAAAAAAAAAAAAAAAAGGAAAACAGGAAACTAGTCTTAATTTACAAAAGCCCTACCTTTGAGGTAAGCTAGGACCCCAGTCTATGTCGAGAGGTGGGCCCGTCATCGTGGATTAGTATCCTTAAAATGAAGAAAAAGCAATGAGCTTACTTTCTCTCCCCTGCTTACACAGAAAACAGACTACATCATTAAAAAAAAAAGTGGACTTTGACAAGTCAAGTAGGGAGCCCTCACTAGAAACTGACCAAGCTGATACCCTGATCTTAGACTTCCAGAACTAGGAAGAAATAAATTCTTGTCATTTAAGCCACTCCGTCTATGGTATCTTGTTAAGGCAGCCTGAGCAGAGTAAGGTAAGGCCTACTTTTTCCCATGAAATTTGTCTTTTCCCCTAAATTTTTTTTTTTTTTAAGTAAGGAGTCGGTCTGATTTAAAGTACAGGTGGCAAGAGTAAAAAATAAGGAGTGTAGGAGGAAGAACAGGCTTGTTATTACACACACATAAACCCTGTTCTCCCCAGTCTCCCATCAGCAAAATGGCTCTTCAGCTTGCTCCTGGCATCTAAGACTGTTAAGTATTGAGATATTATTTTCTGAGCTCAAAAGAAATTAACTGTTCAAATTTTGAGTATCTACATATAATATTTTGTTTCAAAGATATTTTGAAAATGAGTACTTTGTCTTACAATCTAATGATCCCCATCTCTCTGTTGGTGTTTTACAGCTCAGAATGAGGAGCACCCCTCTTCAGGGTGAACCCGATACTTGATGCTGAACAAGTGACTAGATTTGTTACATGTTACATGATCTCGTCCAACAACTAAGTTTGGCCAATCAGAATAGCATCAACAGGTCATGGCCACTTTCCACCCTTCCTTTATTGTAATAATAGAATTTTTGCTTCTTAAAAACGAAGTTTATTACAGAGATTAAGAGCATGTCAGATATAACACATCATATTTCAAAAGTCAACCTGAGGTGTTGAATGATTCATGATGGCTTGTCAAGGCTTTAAATTATTTACATTTTAAAGTTTTTATTAGGCATTGCATTATTAAGATAAATCTAGTAGATACTAACGGCATCAGAGAATGGCAGTTAACGTGGTTCTAAGGTACATTTCATGCCCACATTCCATGAAAGCTTTGTAGAATGTTGCACAATGTAGCCTGTTACTGTATGAAAGACTGAACTGTTGCACTGAGTTTCTGAAGGAAACCTTGTTGCTTCTTTGCGGACAAGTGTCCTGACTTCGAGAAGTGAAAAAACTTGCAATGGAAATCAACACTAAGATCTCAGGCCCGACACTCAGTAAGATGTTCATTTCCTTCTCTCTCCACCTTATCTATCCATTCTTCAGACATGTATGGACACCCCCATATGCCAGGCACTATGCCAGGTTCTGGAAATACACTACGAACACCATACAGTGAAGTCTCTGCGCTGTAGCCTTCCATTCTAATAGGCAGAGACAGGCAGGGTCCCTATAGCTCATAGGCTTCCGTCTGAAGCCAGTGCTCTGCACGTCCTTATTTTTGGGCAGTGATGAAGTGAAGAGAGGGGGCAGCAATGGGCTGCAGCACTTCTGCTAGTCCCGCCACTTACACATTGTGCAGCTTTTTCCCAATTTGAGCCTCAGTTTCCTCACTTATAAAGTGGGGAGGGGTTGAATTAAGTGACTTATTAAAGGGTCTTTTGAGACCCTTTTTAATTTGCCATGCCTTTCCCCTAATTTTTACTAATACATTTACATGTAATGCGCAATGTTTACATTGAGCTTTGATACTCTGCGCACACATATATCATGCCAACATTACAATCCCTCCCACTCCCTCTCTCATGCTCCCTGATTTCCACTACCACACCCATTTATTTCTATAAAACACCTGTATTCTAGGCTTCCCATGTTAGCAAAACCATGCAATATTTAACCTTCTGAGTCTGACTTACTTCACTGAGCTCGATGGTCTCAAGTTGCATCCATTTATGTACAAAAGCATCACATCTGTCTTTATGGGAGAGTAGTACTCCACTGTGTACATACAACACAGTTTTTGTATCCGCTGGTCTGTCGTTTTCTTTATAAAAACATTTTACACAAAATAAAGGCCCAGTCTCTTCCCTGCTCCGTATCTGACAGAATATTATAAAACAGAAGCTTTAGATATTCCACACACACACTCAGGACTTCAAATGCCAATCTAAACTTTCATCAGTATAAAATGTTTTATTTACAACAGCTAAGGAATTCAGTCATTTTACCACCTTTAGCCATATGAGAAATAAGTTATTTATTCATAAAAACATAGTCATTTCCAGTTCCTGATTACAAAATACCTTATTTGTGAAATACTTTCTAGCTGTGAAATCCTCTCAGGTGGGACCCTGTCTCTCTTTTCTACTAATACGTATCACTGGTCCTGTGATTCTCTTTAATTTTCCCGATGAAGTATTAGCTCATGAAAACAAAGACTGGGGCTTGAAGACCAACACAGCTAGATTCTGTCCCTGCAAATCATCGATGTGTGTCATTCCTGTGCATGCACCGTATTTATCAGCCACAGGCCTCTTGGGAACTCACTTTAGCTTCAGGCTGCGTGGTTCTGTTCAGAAAAATCAGAGCTCTGGTCTACCAAAGAGTACTGTAATGTGTGAAGGTGAAAAAAGTCTCCAAAACAATCCTCAGAGTACGATAGTGTGAATTAATAATATCCTAATTTCTTTAGAAGAGCTTTGGTGGAATGTTAACGTATAGTTGATAATGTAAATGTAGTAGCATATATTTTATAATCAATTTTTTTCCTTAAAGATGGTAACAAGGGGACATCTAAATGCCAAACAAGGTTAGGCTCATACTTATTAACTTGGTAGGAGTCATAAAGCTTTTGATTTCTCTTGAAAGACAAATTGCATTCACTTGTTTGATTATGAAAGGAAGAAATTCAATTTTCTATCAATCCAGCAGCTAAGGATGACAGGAAATTTTATAGGACTACAAAAAAAAAAAATCCTCTCTCATCTGGATAATAGCCCCCTGACACCACAGAGGTTTCTGAAGATGGTTACTCTGTCTGTCTAGCTGCAGTGCAATCACATATCCCACAGATGTTTTCAAATTTGATCAGCTGGGCCCTATCACAAAGACACATCTTGGCAGTGCTTTCGGAACAAAGTGAAATTTCTGCTTCAATATTGGAATTTAATTCCTTCCTGTCACTCTGTGGTGTGAAGATACAGTGCTAATGTTCTCACAAGTGACTAGTATGGGTTGCTGTGTAGACTAAAGTCTGTCCTGCCCCTACAGTGACTGAAAAGGCAAGTGACCATACTCTTGGTTAGGTGAGTCCTACTCCTACTGCAGGACCAAATGGAAAGGGCATCTTTGTAGCCTGGAGGACACCCGCAGCTGTAACATCTTCCAGTGAGAAAGGGTATCCCAAGCACTGCTGTGAGGCCACAAGATGAAGCCCAGTCCAGCAGACAGCAGCTGCACGAATGAAGAGCGGAGTAGAGTGAGGAAGTCCATGCAAATCTGGCGAGCTGGGTCAGTCACATATACATTCTTATTACAAAAGAAATCGATTTTGGTATGTACCATGAAATTTGCTTGTTTTAAGAAGTACACGCTACCAACAAGAATGCAGTCCCCTTTCCCAAGGAGAGGCAGCGGGAATTACAAAGACTGCCAGTATTCCTTGTCCTTACATCAGTATGACCATAACCCTTTTCAGCCATTCTGAAGGCACCATGTGTTGGATCCAAGAGTGCATCCGTTTGGCTTTGGCTTGACACCCCCAGGAAGTCATTGTGTGCGATGTGAACTTCAGGAGAGGTCCCTGAGCCGTAGACAAGTATGTCTTTTAAGTCCAAACCTCCATGGGCACTATTGCTTCTTTGGTTCCAACTGAAGGCAGCAGGCTTTCTTCAGACAAGAAATAAAAAGGAAATTGCACCAAAAACCCACGGATCTTTCTCAGTTCTTCCTCAGCTCTAATGGGATCTTCCTTTGCTAATACAGGCTTGCTTATAAAGTCTCTCAGCTGCATTAAGTTGTGTACTTCATCATTGGGAAGGCACCGGAACACCTGATTAAAACACAAATTGGAATTTGAGGAATTTTTTTTAAAAAAGCATATGGCCTTTACGTTTAAAAAAGTATGTGTTCCAACAGGCGAACTCTTTGTTTTATGAACACAGTTGTGTGCTAAAGCACAGACTTAAAAAGTTGTCGCTCTTATTTGCCACAAGTGACAGCGGGACGCGATTTCATTGAAAAGGTAACAGCTAGATCTTTGTATGTCATCTACGTAGGGCATTAGTTACCGAGTAAAGGCGAGGCAGTGGTGTGGATTTTCACAGATATTACTCTGCATTAAGGCTGATTTTTAAAATAATGACCACCCATGAATTTCACTGGAGGTTCTGGTCAAGAGGAGATATGCATCATCATGTTTTCTCTGACACATCTGTACCTTTACTTGGTGTTATCTATTGCTAACGTGTAACACTGTGTTAACTGAAAATGAGTTTTGGATATAACCTGTCATCCCTGCATATTTTAACACATTTTTCTTAAGAACAAACACATGTGCCTACATAGCGATAATATCATTTTCGTACATAAGAAAATTGATCCCACAATGTCATATAAGATTCCTATTCAGATGTATGGTATTATCCCCAAATGTTTTTATTACTGTTACTCCAGCCTCAATTTAAGATATATATAAGGCTATGCACTGAATTTGTAAAGTTACATTTTAAAAGACATCATGTACATGGCCTATTTGACCATACCCTTGAGTTCTCAGTGTGTAAGGCAAGGTAAATAACTGTCATGTGTCATTAAGGAAGACCGAAGTCTTTGTGTTGTAAGGGCCTCTGGAAGTCATGGGGAAGAACACACTCTTATCCTGCTCAGAGAGGATCAACTAATCTCATCTTGAATACTTCCATGATGGAAAGCTGGCTAATTTGTGAGGTAACAACTGTTCCACTATCAGACTATGTCTAACTATTCCACATTGTTTATTATATCCAATGATAGAATTTACCAAGAGATGCATTTGTAATACATTGAATGAAGTTGGGTTTAAAACACTTTTCCAAAATTAGAGCTATCCAAGAAAGGCTATGTCTCAATAATTGAAAATATCATCATGAGGATGAATATTATTACAATAGAAGGCACTGTGTGCTAAATACATTTAAGAGATTATTTATACCTTCATAATCATTTTAATGAATACCAATTCTAATTTATAAGAAAAAATAAAAGCTCAGAAGTTTATGTCACAATATGCAGTGATCTCACCAGCCACTGGGTGAACTGGGTTATACCCAGGTCTGATTTGTTTTTGAATTTCACCTGCTCCTCTTCTCTTTGCTACTAAGCAGGGTGAAGGGCAGACAACCACATGCTAAGGATGCTCATGATTAGATTCTCAGGCATGAGACATAGGGGGCAGCATGTTACTAAAGCTGCTTCTGCACTACTACCCATGATCTTTTGATCTTTGCTTTTTAATGTCTGCAAAGAGGTATTTTTACAACCTGGCAGCACACTGCTTATTACTGATTTCCACTCCTAATTTCCACTCATATTCCTACAAAATGCAGAGATAATGATCAATAAAATGGAGAATAATGATCAGTAAAATGCAGAAATAATGATGTATTTTTTTGTGATGAGACTCAGTTAAAAAGAAAAAGAAAGAGGGAGGAAGAGACAAATCTCACCTTATCATAAATAGTAGCATTTCGAGCTGCTGTTGAAACCCATACCTCCTTGAAAAATTTGTCACTCACTGGATCCTGAATGTCCTCACTTGGGTCAGAAAGATAGCCAAGGACAACCCTGAAAAACAAGTAGTACCCTTCAAGTTCAGTAGCTGGGATAAAAAAAGTTTGCCATCTTTGTTGTTTCTAAAGGTAACAGCAATTCAGGCATTTAACCACAGGAGTAAAAAAATTGGGGGAGGAAATCAAAGGAAGCCATTAAAGTTCTTTCTTTCTTTCCTTCCTTTCTTTTCTTCATTCTATCTCTATTCACTTACTCACCAAGCTAATCTCAAAAGTAGCAAAACAAAAACAAAACCTGTTTCTTTGATGCTTAAATGTCCCAACTGTTACACAGAAAAAAACCCTTAATTTTCTTCTAAGAACATCCTATAATTTGGTCCAAGATGATCAGAACATTGGAAGATAGTATTGGTACTCCAAATATGTGCCAGAAAATGGGTCAAGCCCTTTCCAAGAACTACCACTAAATCCTCAGAATTCTCTGAAAAAGCAATTATTATCTTCACTTACAGAGAAAGGAACTGGAGCACACACACACACACACACACACACACACACACACACACACACACACAGAGAGAGAGAGAGAGAGAGAGAGAGAGAGAGAGAGAGAGAGAGAGAGAGAACTTGTTCAAGGTCATACAGTTGGTGACTGGTAGAGCTGGGACCCCAAGAGCTTCTTAAACCTGTACACTTAGCAATGTGTGATGCTTCCTCACTTCCTGCTTCCCTCCTTCTGTTTCTCTCTTCCTCCCTTCTCTCCTTCCTTTCTTCTGTTTCCCCTTTCTCCCATTCCCCACCTTCCCTTGGGCCAATTCTTGAGTACAGAAGTGAGTAAAAATATTGGGAAGTCCACTTGGTTTCTTAAATTTAGTGAATAAGACCAAAAGTGAAGAAATAATCATTCCCAAAATAAATTAATCACAGTTGTCATAAATGCAGGGTATGCTTCAGAGTACGACAGTGGTCAGGCTGGAGAGAGTTATGGCTCACCCCCATGTTTAGTTAATCCTACTTGCCAGTTTTTGATTCACTGTGAGATCAGCTCTATGAAACGTTTTACACTTCCTCTTCTCCTGTCTTCTGGGAGATCTCAACATACAGACATTGTTGCCCACTGTATTTCACATACGCTCTGGGTTTGCAAGAGCACTGCAGTATTTTAGGTAGTCTGCTTTGGCAGGCCCATCACCCATTTCTAACACGCAAGTTTTTTGAGGGACCCTAAGCTGGTTCTTCTTATACCCCCAGAATGCCTGGAATAAAAGAAGCCACAAAGCAGATGTCTGAATTTAGTATAATAAACAAGAGATTAAAAGTAACAAGAAATCATCAAGCACAACAAATTTTAGAGGTCACACTTGAAAAGGATAATAATGCTTGTTCTTAATAGAAGGCTGGAGGACTCAGAAGCACTTACATGACTTTTATCCTGTAAGGTAGAAAGAAAAGATCATTCTCATTTTGCAGACAGAAAACTAAAGTTTGGAGACATACTAATCATCAAATTAAAATGCAAATGAGGTCCAAAGAACTTTTCTCACATGCCTTATAGGCTATAAGAATAGCAAAAAAGTCTGTCCTACCTCGAGAGAGCAACAGGGAAGCAGACTTTTTTTTTTTTTTTTTGAAATTAAGACCGTGCTGTTTACACTGTGTGAAATGCAGACTCAGCATAGACCCTGGGTAGGAGAGAACAGGGTCTGACTGGCATTAAAATGTAGCTGCTGTATTGAGAATAGACTGTGTGAGGACAGGAGTCAAATCAGGGATACCAGCTAGGAGACTCAGCAATCACATAGCTCAGACACAATGGTGGCTCTGGCCAAAGTCATGGTGAGGCGGAAAACAGAGCTTACTGATAGAGAGTGGAGAGAGGCGTGAAGAGAAGTACAGTGTCAAGGATGATTGATAGGTTTCTGTCTCAAGCAACTGGAAGAGCGTAGCTGTCACTGGCTAAGATAGGGAATTCCGTGGGTGTGCCCAGTTTGCAAGGGAAGACCAGGAATTCAATGTGAGCCAGCCGAGACATTTATGGAACATCCCCCAGTGGTGACGCTGAGTAAGAACTTGAACAAATGGCTCTGTAGTTCTTGGGACAAGGCTTGGCTGAACAGAATTTTCTTCATTTATGTGCTCATAAAGCTCTGTGTGTGTGCGAGAGAGAGAGAGAGAGAGAGAGAGAGAGAGAGAGAGAGGAGACTGAGTTCATCAGAGGAATAAATATAATAAAAAAAGAGGGCCTGGTGCACCCCATAAGTAAGGAAGAGGCAGCTAGCGGGCTGAAGAAGGGCCAGAGAACATGGTACACCGTGACTTCAGTGAGAAGTATTGCAAGGGGAACTGTCAGATTCAGATAAAAATTAACCACTGGGCTAAATAATGTGGACATAAGTAAACTCCTACTCTCCTTGTATTTAAATAGATGTAGATTGACATCTCATTTTTAGTGGCTGCAACGTTTCCCAGCATGTGAAATTTAGGTAACCAATTATCTTATTATGGAAATTTGTGTGGTTTCCAATATTTCATTATTATGAACAATGCTGCAAAGAACAGAATTTATTCATCATATATAATGTTCTGTGCGTTTCTATGATTATTTCATTAGGGGAAATTATAGAAGTTCTGGCTCAAAGAACATGCAGAATTATTCCAAGAAAGGCTGTATCAAACCATACGCTCTGCACCATGCGTGTATCTTCAGCACTCCCCAACATTACCAACTTAAGAAAAAGCTCAGTCACTTTCATGGGAAGAAAGTGACTCCTTTTAGTTTTAATCTGCACTTGTTCTGCTATATAAAAATCTGTAAGTGAAACTGAAACCATGGGTTCATAGGATTCCTGATTTTTATATGGTCAAAAAATTCTATTTCAACTTTACATAATGCCTCCTCAGACTACTAGGAAATAAATTTTAAAGTTTTTAAAGGACTTATGGGATTATTTTTATAATAGATAGTCTGTTAATTGAAACCCAAAACAAAATTTTCTTGCATTGAATCTGAAGGACAGCGCAGATTATGGGAGTAAGTTAATTGTGACAACATCTCTGACCTGGACCAGGTCTAAGCAGCTAAAAACTGAGGAAAGAGTATTTCTCTGACTTTGCTTTCAAATTAGAGAAAAAGACAAGTAATACGTCCACCAAATTACTGGCTAAGTAGTTTGCAGACAAACTACTTAAATAAGGCAAAAGCAGGCTATACTTATCAACAAGTCATTTCCCCTGGCAGATTTAAATTGCAAGAAAATTATATTGAAATGCTTAGTTAAAAAATAATATGGAGAACTCTGGGTATTCTCCTGAGTATGAAGTTTTGAGGGAAATGACTTTGATTTTAGGTTGATGTGTATAATGATGCTTATTTAATAGTTGTTTCTGCATCAAAGTAAGAGGTAGAAAAATTACAGAAAACTGTTTCTCTTCTCTCCATCCCTCATGTTTATCACAGAAGGATTCTGAGCTCTACTTTGTGGATAATGGTTTCTATTGAGTGATGGTTGTATCTGCAAAGTGTGGATAATTTTCTGGGGCTTAATGAACTGTTCAGATCACATCTGTGACACTGCAGTACCTTGATGGTTGATTCTTCTGTTTGGAATTGATTTCACATTAAAATGTATCTTCAATTTCTATTCAAAAATAGCCCAGATGGAAAATGGACTGAAGCTGTATTTTTTAAGTGAGAAAATGGCTATGCCTTAAGCCACAATATTTATATCTAGGAACGTTTCCTAATAAAGAGAGCCCAAAATTGACATGAGGTTTCTGTGGTTCTTTTCGATGTATCATCTGTGTTTGCCATTGGAGTAAAGGGAAAATAAGTTTTAGGAATAACTATCTTTTTAATACATTGTGAAAATCAGCATAAAAACAAAGCAATAAACTTTTTATGAAACGTAAATGATTAGCATAAAAGAAGAAACGAATAGTTACCAGGAACAGTCCTCACATAATGAAAACCTTAAAGCTCTACTGAGGAGTAAACATTTGAATCACTTGAAGCCCAGACCTTTTTCTTCAGTAGAATGGATGAGTTATTACAAACACACCAAGACTTTTTATATTGGTTGTAAGTCTGCTATCATCCTGATTTTTAAAAGATAATGGGAACTTGAGTAAATAACTTTGAAGTTCATGTGGAAGAATGAATAAATTAGAACATCCAAGATTGTTTCAAAAAAAAGAGTACGAATTTGAGGAAAGAGCGCACAATAATGAAAACGTTGCCGCACTGGTATGCAAGTAAACGGACTTTCAGTATAACACGACAGAGACGCTGGAGCTGAGTTAGTGCATGGCAATTCCATATATCAAAAAAAGCATTGCAAGATGGACAAGTAAAGACGACCACTGCATATTACATAGCTCAGGGTCAAGGGATTAGATGCAGAGGAAGGAACTGGAGCTTCCAGCTCATTTTCTAAAATAAACTATGTATGTCAAAATTTAAAGGTAAAAATCAAATAGTAATAAAAAATAGAATTAAATGATTACTCTTGGCTTGGGGAATCTATGCTAAACATACAGAAAATGAAGGGAAAAAACCCTGATAGGTTCAGTTAACAAGACTTAAGATATTTCTCCCAAATACACTATAATATAGGATTAAGAGGCAACTGGTCAACCATATTTACCATACATGTGGCAAAGGAGTTTTCATCCTACAATACATAAATCATTAACAGAAACATCCCAGAAACAATGGGCAAAGGATATGAATAGACTGGGCAATTCACAAGAGAACGTTTACTCATTACTTATTTTTTGAAACAATACTAAAAATATAAATTAATGGAATTACATTTGAAATCCCACAAATTGGCCAAAGTTCACTAAAATAATAGGACTTAGTAAAAACAGAATTAGCCCTATAAAACATTGCTAGTGCATCACAAGAAGTTAGACAGCAAAAGAAGCTATTCAGTATAAGAAACATTAAGAAGGTAGATGAGATGGTATATACAAACATATCCATTTTTTTACATCAGCAAAAAATCTACCAGGCAATATTAGTCAGAGGAATTATGGCATACACATACAATGAAATGTGACATAACTATTTTATAAATGTGTTTATAATGTTGAATAATATTATAAGCCTACATGATTCAAATGTTTTTAAAAAGAAATTCAGTGTATTAATATATGTACAGAGGAAAGTGGAATGATTATATACATCAAATTTTAAAATGTTTAACACACTGAAGAAAATGAGGAGAAAGGGAACCCTTACACTGTTGGTAGGAACATAAATTAGTACAGCCACTATGGAAAATAGTATGGAAATTCTTAAAAAATTAAAAGTAGAACTATCATATAATCTAGCAATTCCTCTACTGGGTATATATTCAAAGGAATGAAGTCAATATGTCCAGGAGACATCTGCACTCCAGTGCTGGTCGCAGAACTATTTCTAATAGCCGTGAAGTGATACACCTCAATGTTCACCAACTAACGAGTGAGTGGGTTTTAAAAAAGGTGGTTCACACACAGTGGATTTCTATTTGATCATAAAAAACGGATGAAATGCTTTTATTTGTGACAACCTCGATGGAGCTAGGGTTATTATGTTAAGTGAAATCATGAAGGCACAGAAAAACGAGTACTATGTGATCTCACTCACTTTGGAATATAAAAAAGTATCTCATTAAGCTGAGAGTGCAATACTGGTCTTTAGAGACTGAGGAGAACAGTGGGGAGACAGAGAAGAAGGACGGTTGCTAGTGGGTACCAAGGGTTAGCGAGGGAGGAGAAATAACTTCTGTGGTGCCACTGCACAGAGTGATGATACATTATGATAATATAATATGTATTTCAAATAAGCTAGATGATTTTGAATGCTTCCACCACAAAGAAATGTTATGGGTTTGAAGAAATAGATATGCCTGCCCTAATTTCATCATTATATAATGAGTACATATATCAAAACATCACACAGCACCACAATAATGTGCACAAAACTTAAAAATTATTAGGACTGAGTGGTGGTATTACAGATGAGTTTGATTTTGTGCATTTGCTGAATTTCCACAACAAAAATATGTTGTAGAAGGGTGTGATCGTGCATTCCTATAATCCAAGACACCTGGGGAGCTGAGGCAGGAGGATGGCAAGTCTGAGGCCGGCCTGGGCAATTTAGCAAGACCTTGTATCCAACTGAAAAAGAGAGGCTGGGAATTTAGTTAAATGACAGAAAGCTTGTCTAGCAAGCACTATTCTCTAAGTTCAATCTCTAGTACTGAAAACAAACAAACAGAAACAAAGAAACAAGTGCTCTCAGAACCTTTTTTCTTTGCAATTATTGTAAATTTAAAAATGTATAAAGAAGCCCACCACTTTAAAGTGACTATTTCTTACAGAACTGAAAAGATATGATACATTTTTCAGCTCAGAAAAAATTATTTCCTTATACCCATGTTGCAGTAGACAATCAACAAGGTTGATGAGCAGGGTACTGATTTAAAATTCTTCCTTCTAAGCAAAACAAATTACCATTAGCACTTCACTGAAGCATCAATGATTTGAAAAAAAATCTTATTGGTAAAACAATAACATGGAAGGCAATAAATACAGCAATAAAAATTGTTAGAGGTTACTGGCAGATTTTGAGGGCAGCTTTGCTAAGCTGCTTGGGCAGAAGCACAGAGTGAATGTCTCCGTCACTGAAGCCTATTCGGGTCTTTACTCTGGCCTGGGAGGAAAAAGGATAATGGCTGTCACATCTGCAGAAGGCCAGGTGTTCATTGTGTGCCTCTGAAGTAATCCAGTTTCCAAAGTGCATCTTAACCACGAAGGCAATACTTTCTGTAATTCCATGTCTTCCCTAAATGGAAAACAGCACGGCTCTTAACTATGTCACAGGCACTTGCTGCATTTCACAGTAGAGTCCACAATGGACCGGCTTTTTGACGAGAATAGCTCTAGAAACATAAAACTGTAGCCTTTGCATCAAGGCCAAGGGGTGGAAGAACGGTCAGGGTGTTCCACTGGTAGTGGGGATACCACTGCTTTCACAAAAACCTTACTTCTTCCTTATTTACTTTCGAGATGAGAGGCCATTGGATAGCAGTAAGCAGATGAGTGACAAGACCTAGGAGGTTACAGAAGGATCACTCTGCTGAAGGGAACAGACTATAGAGTTGCGGGCACTTAATAACCAGCCTTCCATGATTCTCAACAGTGCTTAAACAAACAAACACATGGATTCATTGAGGGACACCCACCCTTTGCTCTTTCGCCCAGTGTTCTCTCTGTTGACCACGAACTTGTTCACACTACATTTTCTTGCTGAAGATCAAAGATATTCCATATCTGGAGTCATCTCAAACCTGAGAACTGAAGTTTCCACATGTATACTTGACCCCAGTCATCAGTAAAATAGACTTTTATTAATTATCCTTATGTCCTGGGATTACTGAGCTATTTCAAGTGTTTAAAATGAACTGACTTTTAAAAACTTGTACAAGAGGGGCAAGGGGAAAGATGGCAGCCTATGTGACCTCATCCAGTCAGTCTCTACAGGTCGGGCCAGAACGGTGAGATAGAGTAACGCGTGGGAGTGAAGCCACTGGTAGCAGGAGCTCAGTGACAGAGAGGCTAGAGGTCCAGGTGGGATGCTGTGATGCGATGTGGAGAATCCCAGCACTCACACCTGCTGCCCAAGTTCCAGAGTGTGGGCTGCAGCCAGGAGCTCGGGGGCTGGCGATTGCCCAAGCAGAAGCCCACAGGTTGATGGATGCCCAGCCGGCAGCTTACAGGCCAGTGACTACACAGGCAGACGGCTCTGCCTGGGAGCTTCCTGGGTTCCACAATGGATGCTCAAAGAGTGGCTTATGAGACACTGTCTACGTAAGCTGAAAAGACTGCTAGATTCTTCCCATGCAGGGCAGACAGCACCTAGCCAGCCACCAGCACAAACCACTGAATCACAGTAGGGAAAACTGGGATCTCAGGAAGCTACGAAGGATGGACTCACAAGTGGAGACAGATGAACAAGTAAAGGAGCCGTCCATCGACATCAGGACTCAAACAGGTAGAGTTTGCATCCATGGCACAGGCAGCCCTATCCCAGCTCCTCCGCTGGCCTGCCCAACTGGGCCCTGACTAATCCAACTCTCTCCCCCATTAGGAGAGGCTGGGGAGTAAGCAATTCTTATCTGGACCACTCCCCTAGCCCTGCTAGAGCCCCGTCCAGACGGACTTGATTCAATTGAAGAAGAAACTAAGGAGGAGCTGCACTCAGAGAGCCAGCGGGCCAGAGTGACCCAAGCCATGACCCAAACAGAAGAGGACAGTAGAAAGCCTCAGGAAAAAGAAGGTCAGAATCAGCTGAACACAGGGACTTGGACCCAAACAATCTACTTCCTATGTACAGTTGAAAGACCAATGCCCAGAAATAACTAACTCAAACAGTATCACTACCAGGAGAGAGACAGGTTTACGTATAACTTATTGGGGTTCAGACACTCAGCTATGAAGGAGGCCAGCTCTCTCTAGAGGCCAACTGAAGAATTCCACCCCAGATAACCCTTAAATCTCTCAACAGAAGCAACAGCAGGATGAGAAAATATGACAGCAAGATTCCCCACAAAGCCCCTAGCCCAGCAATGAAGGCCCAAATGGGAACGGATGAAGACTCCAGCCTCCAAAAACTCCCAAAGCAGAAAAATCAATCCATGGGAGGGCTATCATAATCAAATGATAACCTTCTCAAAAAATTGGGAGAATTAAAAACAGAATCACACAATATCCTGCTCAAACTACTGGCAGTATATAAGACAGAGCCAAGCAATAACCCCCTCAGGATGTTTAGTGAGTTTAGAGAGATATAACTAACTAGTTCAAGGGCACAAATAAAACAATCAGCCAGATGAATGAGGGAACAAATGTGAGGCTAGCAAACTACGGATACCACAATTCATTAAAGAGTTCAAAAAATATGAAAAGATGCTGGCAGAGCCACAGGAGATAAAAACTTCATTGGCAAGTTTGGAGAATACAGCAACCCAAAATGAGGACAGAACTTTGGACCTAGAGAAAATCATGGACCAAACCCTTAAGGATGTTCAAATAACACTACATCAATATGGAAACGGCTACCAGCAGACGTTAGATGACTCAAAGAAGCTTAGCCTTACAATTACAGGATTACAGACAAGGGAAAAAAAAAAAACAGAAATTCAGGCTAAAGGAAAAAGAGATTTATTCACTGAAATCATAAGAGAAAACTTCTTGTGTACAGGAAACAGATGTGCGTGTGACAAAGACATATTGTACACCAACTAGATGTGACCAAATAGAAGCTGTTTAAGACACATTATAATAAAAGATACAGACATCCTGTGCAAAGACAGCATCCTCAAAGATCTCAGAGAAAAGCGGCAAGTAATGTAACAAGGCAGACCTATCAGAATAACAGCAGACTTCTCAACATAAACTCTAAAAGACAGAAGAGCTCAGAGTGAAGTCTTCAAAGCCTTAAAACCATTGCCAATTGAGGCTCCAATATCCTGCAAAATTATCCTTTAAAATTGACAATGAAATAAAGTCTTTCAAGAAAAACAAAACTTAAAGAAATGCATGAGAACTAACAAAGCACTATAAAAAATTCTTAAGAGTCTGCTGGTAAGTTCTAAATAAACAGGAGTCAACATCTGAGCAGAAAGAAGTCAACATCTGAGGTTTAAGACAATGGCAGGAATCAATACTTACAGGAAAATTATAACTCCTAATGTCAACAGTCTCAACTCACCACCCAAAAGCCATAGATTGGCTAACTGGATTTAAAAAATAATCTAACTGTAGACTGCTCGCAAGAGACCCACCTTACCTATGAAGATAAATACAGGCTGAAGGCAAAAGGATGGAGTATCATATTCCATTTAACAGGTGGATGAAAACAAAGGGAGTTAGACAGGTGCCGTCTTTGCTGACAAAGTGGACTTCATACTAAAGCTGGTCAGAAGAGACAAAGAAGGTCACTTTCCCTCGTAAAGGAAACAATTCATTCAGAGGACCTAACAATAGCAAACGTTTATGTACCAAACAACAGCAGACACAAATTTATTATTTATGAAAAGCTACTAGACATCAAACTCCCATAATTATAGTGGGGGACTTTACCACTCCACTCTCCCAGGGAGACAGGTCAACTAAACAAAAATATTAACAGATGTGAACAACACCATGGAAAAAAAGCAGACATAACAGATATCTAAAGAGTTGCTCATCCAACAACAGAATACACATTCTTCTCAATAGTTCATGGAACATTCTACAAAGTGGACCATATTTCTAGGCCACAAAAGATGCTAAACAGGTACCAAAAAAAAAAAAAAAACCCTGAATAATTCCATGTATACTATCAAATCACAGTGACAACTAGAAATCAACAATAGAAACACAGATACTGCACAAGCAAATGGAGACCAAATTGTACCCCACTGAATAAACACTAAGTGAGTAAGACATTAGGAAAGAAATTACTTCCTGAAGACAAATGATAATGGAACCACGTAACACTACAACCTTTGCAAGATAAAAAGGCAATGTTAAGAGGAAATTCAGTGCCTGAAATGCAGATACAAAAAGAACTGAGCAATCTCAAATAAATACCTATTACCACAGCTCAAGACTTTAGAAAAGTAAGAACGATCTAATCCCAAAACTAATAGCAAGAAAGAAATTATAAAGATCAGAGCAGTAATTAACAAAATTGGAACTTAAATACAAAAGAGCAATGAAACTGTTTCTTCGAAAGGATAAACAAGATTAATAAACCCCTAGCTGCATTCACAAAAAGAAGAGAAACCTATATAAATGCAATTAGGAACAAAAAAAGAAAAATTACAATGGACAGCATTGAAATCCAAAGGATTATGAGAAGTTACTCTGAAAATCTATACTCCAGTAAATTTAAGAACCTAGAAGAAATGGACAATTTTCTAAATGTACATCAACTTCCAAAACTGAAGAAAGAAGAAATAAAACACTCGATTAGACCAAAAACCAGCTACAAATTGGGGAAGTAGTAAAAAGACTTCCAACTAAGAAGATCCCAGGACCCAATGTATTCACAGCAGAATTCTATCAGAAACTCAGGAAACATTTAATGCCAGTGCTCATCAAACTCTTTCAAGTAACCAACAAGGAAAGAAAGTTACAAAAGCCATTCCTTGAAGCCATCAAAACTTTACGACCCAACAAATAAAGAAAACTACAGGCCAGTTTCCTGATGAATACAAAAATACTAAACAAGATACTTGAAACAGATGAATGCAGAGATACTAAACAAGATACAAACAGAATGCAACAAATTATAAAAACATCATGCATGACAACCAAGTGGGCTTTATCCCAGGGAGGCAGGATGGTTCAACTCATGAAGGTCCATTAATGTAATACACCAGATCAATAAATGCAAAGACAAAAATCATGTGATCCTAGCAACAGAAGTAGAAAAGGCCTTTGACAAAATTCAGTGTCCACTTATGATAAAAACTATGAAGAAAACAGAAGTAGAAGGACTTTATCTCAATCTAATCCAAACTATCTATGACAAACACTTTGACTAAAATCATCCTAAATGGAGAAAGTATTGACTCTAAAATTAGGAACAAGACAAGGATGTCCACTGTCATTCCTCCTGTTCAACATTGCACTCAAAATCTCTGCCACAGCAATTAGGCAAGAGAAAGAAAATGAAGAAATATGATTTGGAAGGGACAAATTTAAGATATCCCTACTTGCAGATGACATGATACCCTCCACTTAAGACCCATAATGTCCATTAGAAGTCTCTTAGAACTAATAAGCAAATTCAGCAAAGCAATAGGTTATAAGTCAACACTCA
>PVKB01006888.1:0-49001 GCA_004027205.1 Ctenodactylus gundi | reverse complement strand
AGCAGAACGGCCCCCACGCAGGCCCACCACCGGACGAGGACTTTGGTGGCAGCAGAGAACCAGCATGCCACGTTACCCAGACAACTGCAGAACGAGTCCCCGAAACTCATCTGACGTCTGAAGCGGGGTGGCGACGACCTGGCGTCCAGCGGAGTCCAGGATGGCTTCATCGCACGATGCAGAGCCAGAACCACATGTATTGTTCAGCCCACCTCTTCCAAAAGAGCAACAGGAATGAAGTGTATCTGGGATTTGCAGTTAAAAACTTTCAAATTTAATGTCTGTGCATAGGTAGCATTCAGTGAGTACTTGTGAAAACTTGGAGATCATCCTTACCTGTGCACGGGCTGTAGTCACAGCAGCAGAGCATAGTTAAGTGCGATTACAAGTAAGTTATGGTAAGGTGTTTAAAATTTCTTCTAGAAAGTTTTTCTCAATATTAGTGCCAGTTTGGTGTTGCCTGTTAACCTTAATTAAGGTTTATATGTTGCATTTTTAAAAATCCCTGTTAATAGGTTGCAGTCCACCAGTATTAAAATGTTTTTTTTGAGACAGGATCTCTCTCTATAGTCTGGGTTTGTCTTAAACTCAGTGTGTAGCCCAAGCTGGCCATGAACTTACAGTAACCTTCCTGCCTCAGTTTCCTGAGTGCTGGGATTACAGGCATGGGCATACATCATCACAACCAGCTAATTTTTATGTGATGCTGGTTAATTGAACCTATAGCCTTGTGCATGCTAGGCAAGCACTGACCTACACCCCCAGCCTGTTATTAAAATGTCATTATGAAAACCCCATTAAAATGTTCAGGAGGCTGGAAGAATAGCATAGTGGTTAAGAGTGCTTGCCGAGCAGGCACAGGGCCCTGGGTACAATTTCCCAATACCACATAAGCTGGCCATGGAAGTGCACACCTGTAATCCCAGAATTTAGGAGGCTGAGGCAGGAAGATTGCTATGGCTTTGAGACCAGCCTGGGCTACATCGTGAGTTTAGGACCAGCCTGAACTATAGAGCGAGACCCTGTCTCCAAAAAAAAAAAAAAAAAAAAATAGGAAGGGAAGGTGGGCGGGGGGGGAGGAGCGGAGAGTGGCCTGGAAGAATGGCACAGTGGTTAAAGCACTTGCAGCACAGGACCCTAGTTTCAGTTCCCCAGCACCATGTAAGCTGAGCACAGTGGCGCACGCCTATAATCCCAGTACTTGGAAATGCTGAGGCAGGAGGATTGCTGTGAGTCCAAGGCCAGTCTGGGCTTCATAGCAAATCAGGACCAGCCTGGGCTGTACAGTGAGACCCTGTCTCAAAAAAACAAGAAAAAAAGTAAGAACATGCCGGCAGGTCATAGAGCGGGAGACCACTGCAGGCTCTGCAAGCGAGGGGGTATGGGCCTGTGGGCACAGGTGGCCAGGGCTACTGCCTCCCCCAGATACGGCTGCCCAGATGCCTGCTGGTGCCTGGTGCTGGTGGGCACCGGTTGGCAGGAAACCTTGGTTTAGGGCCCCATGGTGGCAGCTTCACTTAAGGGGGTACTAGATGGGTACTGGCAGAGAGCCACATGGCTCTGACTTTCCTCGACCACAGCTGCCCTGTGGCAGGCAGAGCACAGAATTGAAGGAGTGGGTACGGGGGTTAAATCACATGTCAGGCATGTGCAGAGTCTTGGTTTCCATTCTCCAGCACCACATGAGCCAATCATGGTAGAGCGTGTCTGTAATTCCAGCGCTCAGTAGGCTGAGGCACGAGGATTGCCGCAAGTTCTAGGCCAGGCTGGCTACATAGCGAGTTCAGGACCAGGACTGCAGAGCGAGATCCTGTCTCAGAAGGACTGTAGAAGGGCTGGGAGAGAAGGCTCTTGCGGGCGGTGGCTAGGTCCTGCCGCATGGGCCGCTGGTCCCTGGCCTGCTGGGCACAGCATCGGAAGCCATGGACAGCCTGTGGCACCAGCGTGGTTGGCTGGTGTCTGCACCTCATGTGCAGCCCCAGCTTCGCACACCTTGCCCGTGACAGTGACAAGCTAGTCTGTTACAGTTGACGTCCAGAGAACAGAGCAGCAGGGCCAGGGCAGGAAGAGGCAGCCAGACCCTCTCAGTGCCCCTGGGATCCCTGTCCACCCCCAGTGAGTGAGGAGTCCCGGCCAAGCTCCCAGGCCACACTGATCTCCCAGGGCCCAGGACACTAGACCCCAGGACAGGCAGTGGGCTGGTGTAGGAGGCCGGCAGGGCAGTGAGTGGGTGACGGTGGAGACAAGTGGCCGTGGGGCCAGTGAGCGGGGAGGTAGGTCCTGGAGGGAAGAGGCAGAGGCGGGCCCCAACCAGGGCTCACGTTGGTCATGGAGCCGAGGTAGTGTCCCTACGTGTCCTCTTCCTAGTCCCCTTCGCTGTGGCGCCGCATGCCGTGTCCCGCAGGACCCGCCTCTCACGTGTCTTTAGCGTCTGGACCGCACTTGGCCCAGTCTAGGAGCAGGCTGCAGGGCACGCTGAACCGTGGGCAGTCGTCTGTGGTCTGGGACGTGAGGGACCCTGTCTGCAGTCCGAGACCTCTCCCTGGCGAGCTGTACTGTAAGCACACGGCTAGGAGCAAGCACGCGTCTCTCTACCTCCAGACCCCCACCTGTCCGCTAGGGCTGGGCTGAGCACGTGACATCTGTACCTGTCACCAAGCAGGGCCGCCTGCCACAGCAGCAGCCCAGCTCCCTCTTAAAGCCTGCAGCACTGAGCGAGGGGGGGACTCAGAAAGGTGCCGCCTGAGCCAGGAAGTTTGCAGGCCCGCCCCAGCGGACCAGCCACTGTTTGGAACGGAATGAACCAGGATTATTTTAAAAGCTGTTTCCATGTGAGCACGCTCCGCCCCCAGAGCGCTCTGGGAGATGCCGGGCCCGCATGGAGTGTGGGATCATGTCGGATCGTGGGCGGCGCTGAAAGGTTAGCAAGCAGGGCGGGGTGCCGTTAGCAAAGAGGAGCGAGGAGCCCACGAAGGAACAAAGACAAAACAGACCGAAGTCGCTGGCTCTTCCTTGGAGTCACGCGGAGCCTAGCGAAGTCAGTGTCGCGAGGCCCCGGGCCTTGGAGGCCGGCATCCACACTGGTGCCCTTGTCGCTTCCGTCGTCCCCGCATCACGACTCCAGAACGGGAGTAATTATTCTGATCTGTTTTATCCCGTTAGCTTGAGCAAAACTAGAGGAAGGGAGCTTTCATCCATGGGGTCATTCCTGCTGTGCACCATCCAGGGCCACGCTCTGCCCCGCTCGGAGGCAGTGCGGGAATCTCTAGAACATGATGTCTGTGGCATCCTGACCTCAGGCCCCAGCTGCGAGCTCTGCCAGGACCCCAGGCTGGCTGCAGCCTCTGATCTCTGGCCAGCTGTCTGCAAGGCCCAGGGCAGTGGAACAGCCAGACCGTGGGGGCCTTCGGAAGGTACTGAGGACTTTCAGAGCTGCCCACCCTGCAGCTTCCTCAAAGGTTCCCGTGGTTGTCATGGTGACCCACGCGGGGTCTGCAGCGCTTGGGGAGGGGCAGAGGCTTCCTTTGTCAGCCCTGGGACGCCTCTTCCCAGTGCATTTTGGCCAGTGGTGGTCCTGCCCATGTGGGCATTCCATGCATGGCTCCAAGGGGCTTCCTGTTCAAGCCCAGATGCCTGATGGGAGGGAACAGCAGGAATTATGGTTGGAGCCTAGCGAGTGAGGTAGGACAGACGGTCACGGGTCACGTGCTTACAGTGACCGTGCCTCCGAAGCGCTGAGCTTTGTGCCCGTTCTGCCCTCAGGCCAGGCCAGCTAGAACCACGCATCTGTGGTGGGCAGTGGAATCACAGCATATGACCTCAGTATGGGTTCACTGTGACCTTGGTTCTGCCCCCGCTTGATGCCACTGGGACCCCACAACAGTGACAGAGCTGCCCCAGGCTCTGTCCACATACTTGGTGGAGTTCTGGGACACAGAGACCCTAGGGTCCAGATTATTTTGGGGGTGTGGGGAGTTGAACCCAGAAGCCCTATATTAATGGGCAAGCAAAGGCTCCCCACGAGCTACAGCTAGCCTCCAGCTCAGCTGAGCAAGGCCAGCCTGAGTATCTGCAGGCCTGGCATGTGTGAGAGGCACTGCCACCTCCTGCAGGTAACTTCCTTGTCCTTGAGGGCTGGTCCCACCCACGTAGAGACTGAAGATGAGGGACGAAGCCTATGTTTGTGTTAGCCAGGACCTAGGGGGGAGCAAGGCCACCTGCTGTAGCCCCAGACACTGTCCCTGCCCAGCTCCTTGGGGAGCTAGGCCCAACAGGAAGCCGCGTGGCTACTGACCAGTCCCTGCCCGTGCGCAGGCTGCAGCCCAGCCTCCCGGGGCCCAGAGTCACAGGCAGCATTCAGTCACGGCTCTCCCTCTGTGCATTACGCTGAGGAGCAGGGCTGGGCTCCATGAAGCACACCTGTTACTGCCTCAAGGCCACGACTCCCCCCCACCTGAGCACCCGCACCCTGGTGCCCCTCTCATGCCCCCGCGGGAGGCTGCTCACGGCCAGAGCTCACTCTTGTCTCTCAGGCCTGGCACACCAGAGCTTGTCTGTGCCATCTTTTCAGACTTAATTTGGGGCTGGTGAGGGCTGAAGCAGGGTTTTGTTCCCACGGAAGAAGTCGTGGAGCCTGTGCAGCAGTGCACAGGGGGAGGGTGGGTGCAGCCCCGCATGGGGCGGGCGCTGCCTCCGATGTGAGTGACATCTTAATTACTTTGTTTTTTTTCTCTTCCTGGGTTGACTCTTTGGAGTGCACACTCTGAGCCTCTGCCAGGGTGTGAGGGCCTCTGCCGGGCTGGCGGTGTCAGGGTGGCCTGTGCCTTCCTGTTCAGTGGCTGTGTTTTGTCAGGAGCCAGCAGTTCTGCCCATGGGGACAAGATGGGCTCACTTGGGCCCCGCTCGCCCCTGCTCAGCCCCACTTCCCAGGCTACCTGAGGGCCAGGACGTGCAGAGCAGGATCTATGTCAGGGTATCATCTCCTGATGCTGGGATCAGAGCAAGCCAGGTTCCACCCACTCACTTTGTGGGCAGTCACGCATCCAGCGAGTCTCCAAATCGAGGCAGTCCCAGGTCCCGTGCAGAGCACCTTCCGTATTACCCAGCTGTGGCCTTGGGGTCCTGGAAACCTGGGGCCGAGGCAGGAAGGGGTCCCTGTTTCAGCCTCTGCTGCAGTGCCTGCCAGGCAGACACAGCTGGAGCACTGTGCTCTTGTGGGTGCCCCCAGCCTTGCATCCCGGCCCCCGCAGTCCTTCATCTGCCCCCCAGAGTCTAAGCTCTATCTGCATGGCCAGGCCAGCCAGCATCTCTCTAGACTCTCCCACCTGCTCCTGCCACACCACCAATCCCCTGGATTGGACATGCCCTACCTCCTACATGGCCATTCTGCCGAGGTCATCCTGCCTGGTGGCCACAGGAACCACGGTATTTGCCAGCCAGTGAGCACGGGACAGGCGAGGCAAAGCCTTGACTTAGGTTAGCTCTTAGGGATGAGTCATCAGGTGCCGCTGCTGCCTGAGGGACAGGGCACAGCGACGGGCCCTGCACCATCCCTGGACACACACAGGGCCCACCCCTAGGCAGAGCCCACGCCCTACGGCCTCCTGCCAGGGCCTCAGGCCCAGCACGGCCAGAGCCTCCATATCCTCTGGGACTGTCATCACCGGTGGGCAGGTCCCAGCCGTGGCGAGGCCTGTCGGGCTTCCTCGGGCCCGTAAGGGTGCACATGGGCACACAGCCGCACCATCCCTGGTCCGGTCACAGCTTCTGTGTCCTTCCTCGGACCCTGTCCAGGGTGACTGGAGGGCAAGGCTTCTGTGTGGAGGTTGTGACCTCATGCATTGTAGGCGAGCAGCTGTGCTCCGGACGGTGCTGAAAGGCGCCAACCTCAGTCTGAACAGACACGTGCAGAGCACGGTTTTGTTTTCTTTGTTCCTTTTGAGTGTTGGGGATCAAGCACAAACCCTTCGGCTCGGCTACATCCGCAGACCATGTTTAGTTTTTAGTTTGAGATAAGGTATAAGTTGGCCTGCACTGGGCTTGCAATCCTTCCGCCTCAGTCTTCTGATTTGTTAAACCTCAGTCACCAGAAAGGGGCTAAACGTTAAGGTCACTCTGGGCGATTAGTAAGACCCTGCCTCAAAACAAAATACCTAGGAAGGGCTGGGTCACAGCTCGGTGGTAGGTCATTTGCCTGGCAAGTGCGAGGCCTGTCGTTTGATTTCTAGTGCCCCACAAAAGCCAAATAAGTCTTTCGTAAAGCTTCGTTAAATTTTTTCTTTAGAATGCTGTGTGCACAAAGTCACACCAGCCCCTGTCCCAGAATCCCTCACAGCACACTCTCTGGCTGGGTAAAGGGTCCACAATTTTTATTCATTGTATTGGGGCTTGAATTGAGGGCATTCTGAGCTACACCCACAGGCCTTTTTGTTGAGACAGAGCCTTGCTGAATTGCTCAGGCCGACTGGAACTCAGGATCCTCCTGCCTCAGCCTTCCGGGTACTGGGGAGGACAGGCCCTCGATGGCCTTACTTATGTCCTAGGGCTGGTCCCGCCAAGTTGCAGCCTGCTGACCTCACTGCCCTGCCTGGTCTCTTGCCTGCTGTTCTCTACAGGGCCTAATCAAGATCCGGGGGGACCGTTGCTGGTGGAACCTTACCTGCATGGACTACCACTATGAGGTGAGCAGCCGCAGTGCCACCAGGCATGTGGTGCCCCCTTCGCCCTCCCTCCTCTGGACAGGGTCCCTGCTTGCGGGTTGGCCCCTTTGGGTGCAGGTCCAGCTGGCCCCTGTGCTTTCCTCGTCCTATCCAGACTTCTGGTCTGGGCTGGACATTGACCCTCCTGGGGCTGCAGCTACATGTCCCCTCCCAACCCTGTGATTCACTCCCCCTAGGTGCTCCATCCCAGGCCCTGGCACCGGGCCCAGGTCCCAGAACCTTGGATGGTCCTGTTCTTGCCACATCCCTGTAGGCCTCCCCGTGCCCACAGGGAGGTAGCATGTGGGCAGCATTTGACATCCTGGTGCCCAGCACACATCCCTGTCCATGGGACTTTTTGTCTTGTGTTCTCATCCTGTTGCCCGCAGCCTGCAGTAGGGTCAGGCAGCCCCTTCCGGGTCGCTGCAAGAGGAGCTTGGGCCCCACCACTGCCCTTTATAGTTTCCCAGCCCAAGCTTTGGGCAGTGACATCTCCTTAACACAGGGCACTGCCCCAGAAGCTGTGTCATCTTTATGTGTCCGACATGCTGGGCCACGCTGTCGGTCACCCAGGTCTGGGGGACGTTGTCCTCTGGAGGTCACCTTGGTCTGGGGCGCCACCCCCTCCGTTTGTGCTTGACCAGGATGTCTTAACTGTCTTTTACGGTCCTTTGACCATCCCTCATCCTGTGAGGCGTCCCTCAGAAATCCTGACCTCCTTCCTGGAGAGGCAGTATGTCAGCCCAGCCCATGGTGGAAGAGCCCTGGGAAGTGTGCCAATGGTGTGTCCTCTCACACACCAGGGCCACGGTGGCCACCGACCCTACTGGGGGCCAGAGGCTCCCATGGGAGCGTCCCCGAGCTCCCAAGCGCGGTGCAGGTCTGGGGGTACAGGGACCAGCTGGGTGCTGGCGAGCCTGGGTGGATTTCTTGGGGCCTGAGGCATAGGTACTCCCCTCCGTGGCAGGGCCTGTTCCCCAGAGGGGTGATGTCCTGCTGCAGCAGCTGCCATCTTTACACCTCGCCTCAGCGTTGGTGTGACATGTGGGCCTGTGCTGAGAGGTCCTCACTCCCAACCCAGCACTAGGACATGAGGTGGAGGGGCCCCTGCCGTGCTGAGGCCACATCTGCGGTAACCCTGCGGCCCCATGGAGGAGGCTCAGACAGAGGGCAGGTGGCGGGGAAGGCTCCAGGGCAGTCGTGGCGTGCAAGGGCCAAGCCAGCTGAGGCCACCCCCCACCCACCCACCCAGGGACCATCACAGGGCTGCCCAGCTCCCATTGGGGTGATGGGACAACATGCCCTGTGACACTGGAGCCCAGGGACACTGGCAGGATGGCCATGTTCCCCAGGTTGCTACCTGGGAACTGTAGGGTCCTGGCCACAGATGAGCACTCACTGGGTGTGGATACCGCCTGTGAAGGGTATCAAATTGGGTAAAGGGTGGGCAGAGGGTTCACTGCTCGCAGCCAGGGAGGGCAGCTCAAACTGGAGCAGGGACTTGGCTAGGCCAGGTGTGAGGTACAGGGACCAAGACGCCAGGCAGGCGGCCCTCCCCTGGGCCCGCCCCATGCGCCCTGTCATCTGGCTTTGTTTCCTCGGCCTTCACATTTGGCACTGGGCCTGGTACCAGCTCACCTTCATGATGAGACTTTGTCCCTTGGGTTTACACTGTGTGTTGCTAGGGTCGTGTTCTCAGGAGGTGTGCCTGTGGGCAGTGACAGGGCAGTTGGCACTCATGCTCCAGCGGCTGGCCAGGGCCAGCTCAGGCTGAGGTCAGTGCTCGAGGGCAGGTGCACCAGGAACCCCACAGGGCCCCGCGCCACTCGGCCTGCCATGGATGTCGTCACCAGCAGGAGGTCTGTGGTCACTCCTGTCTGGCATGGCTCCAGGGGGGCTGCAGATACCAGAGGGCTGGCCCCCTTCTGAGCTGTAGGCCAGTGCTCTGACCACTTGAGTTATGCTCCCAGCCCTAATTGGGGTTCTCATGAGGGGCCCACACAGAGTCAGGTCTGCTCCCAGTATTCCCCAGGAGGGTGCACAGGGCCTGGGAAAGCTGGGACCAGGCTGCAAACAGGTGCCAAGTGTGGCCTGGGCCTCCGCAGCCACTGGCTGCTGGAGCGGCAGGACAGAGACCGGGCTCGGACTGTGTGACCTGGCCCTGTTGTGCTGTGCAGGCCGTGCCTCCCAGCATATGCAGGTGCTGTGCCAGGTTGGGTGCCAAGCCTGCAGCATTAAGTCCTGAGATCCATCAGGAGTGTGAGCGGGGAGCTGTGTACCTGCCCCCCCCCTTCCATTCCTGACAAGTATGTACGTGTGCTGAGCCTCCTACCCTCAGAGCCGCCTGTGGTCACCCCAGTGGGGCTGCCTTTGCACCCTGGGTCTCTGGACAGGGCCCGGTGCGTGAGGTGTCAGTCCCTCTGCCTGCGGCATCACCTGTGAGGAGGCAGCAGGCCTGTCTGTGGCGGTGCTCCATGTGGCCAGGGTTGTCCCGAGACCCCATCCCCCAACGCAGGAGCCCATGCGGTGCTCTCGTCCCCATCCCCTGGGCTGCAAGCCCCCTGCGAGCCTCATCTGTGCATGGCACATGCATGGCCTCAACCGGGACCTTTGACGTCTGTTGACGTTGCTGTTTCTTTTCTCATCCTCAGCTTGCTTTTTACTAGAATAACTAACTTTTTCAATATGGTTTATTGACTCTAACTCCATTTTTATTTTTACTTTCTGTGGACGTTGTAGGATTTAGAGTATAGGAATCTTTAGCCCAACTTGCCATCAAGTCATAGTCCTAATTTTTTAAATGCTGAAAGGCTTTGACGACACTGCCCTTATGTCCCTTTCTCGCCCTTTTTCCGCAGGGTGGGTGGCATCCTGACTCATTTCTCCTTTGATCCCTTGTCTTCTACGAGGGACGTGGCCCTCCTCAGGTTCCTAGGGGGAGTGGGGTGGAGGAGTTCTCTGTGCCCAGGGAGGGCCGGATCTGCTTTCCCCTGGAGGCTGGGCCTCAGCGAGGCCTCATGGCCACTGGTCTCCACCCAGGCCAGGGGAGACCTGTCTGGGGAGAGCTCTGCAGGCGCTGGGCAGCACCCCGCAGTGAGGAGCCCAGCTACTTTCCCACTGGGGAGCCCTGGTTTTTTTCCCTTTCCTACGGATGGGACAAGTGGCACAGCTGCGCGGGGTGGGCACGGAGGGGTCCCAGGGGCCCTGTGGCCTGAGGGCGGCTTTGTGCCCCTGGCTTCCCACACCATCATCAAACCCCGAGGGACTGGACTCTGAAGACCATGGGCAGCAACTTCTCCCAACAGCAGTACTGCCCCCTTCTGCTTCCTTGGGGCCAGCTGGTACCAACCCACCTAGGCCTGTGCTCCCTCTTCCTCTGTGATTGCCTGGGGAGGGGCGCAGGACCCCAGGTCTTACTGAGCTGAAATGGGGTGCAGTCCTGGGCTATCTTGGGCACCCCATTCCTCTGATAAGGCCACCGCAGTTTGAAGGTTTGTGTCTTCCAATCTGTGTGTATCCGCGTTTAAATGGTAAAGGTTTTAAAGCAGAGAGGAGGTTTGCTTTGGCTTGGGAAACCACTTCCCCAAAACCCTGGACCCGCCTCGGACACCGGGCTCTGCCTTCTTTTGTGCTCTGCCTGTGCCCTGGGCCTGGGGACCATGGCCTCCCTGCAGCCTGGGAGCTCACGGGCCTCCTCTCTCTGCAGACGCAGCCTGTGCCCAACCCACTAGCGTACTTTCTGCACCAGTCGCCCTGGTGGTTCCACCGCTTTGAGACGCTCAGCAACCACATCCTGGAGCTGCTGGTCCCCTTCCTGGTCTTCCTCGGGCGCCGCCTGTGCCTCCTCCACGGTGTGCTGCAGATCCTCTTCCAGGTGAGTGTGGCTGCAGGGGCCTGCGCACGCTCAGGGCCATCACGACGCCGTCTCCGCTGATCCGGGCAGGGTGGGCCCCGGGCAGCTTGTGTGCAGCGTGCCTGGCACCAGTACTGTCACCTTGTTGGGTCTAATCCTGGTACCTCCTGCCGTGCGTAGATGGCAGTACACGGGGACCGGGTTCCCAGGGACTCGGCTCAGGAGCACGCGTCGTGTCCCCAGGCTGTGTGTCCCCACACACACGCACACAGGCTGCTTCCCTAGACCTTGGGCTACCACTCAGTGCTCAGTGGGAGCCACACATCACCAGACAAGGCTGGGGTTTCCGTTTCTGGCCCACATACTGTTTTTGTCAGGGTGGACCTTTGGGTTCAGGTGTGCAGTGTGTGCTGCCTCCTCGGCACGCAGACACCGGACACCCTGCCTCCCCCAGAACACCTGCCAAGCCCTTCGTGCCTGCCGACTCTGCCTACTTTTTGATGTGATGTATTACATTAAGTGATTGTCCTCTGGTGGCACTCACGGGGGGATCCAGCATCATCCCCTTGCCCTGGGCTCCAGGCCGACCCAGACCTTTCCTGCAAGCCCACGCTGAGCCCCTTGCTGCTGCAGGCGGATAGGTGTGCACTTACCCTCCCTGGAGATGCCCTCACCCCAAGGCAGGGCACCGCCTTCCCCACCTCCGGTCGCTCACTGCCGCCCGTCTTCCTGTGTTGGCCATGCTGGGCATAAGAGGCTCCCTGAGATTGGCCCCTGCTGGCCTCCAACTCCGTCTGTGGATGCACCGGCATGCACTGCTGCTGCCTTTCCACACTGCACCTTTACCCGTAGGCACGGGTCGTCGTGGCATTTCCTACGTATGTGGGCACATATTTTTCCACTTCCCGTCATTTTTGTTGGTAGTGTAAACACATATGTTTTATCTGAAGTTCCTTCTTTTGTGCTTGAGTTGGGATCCTGTTGGTGGCCCTCAGTAGGGGACTTCTCCGGTGACCCTTGTGTACTAAATGATGCTTCCATTGGTATGTGGCCCAGGCCCTCACCATGGCTGTTCCTGCGTCCACCTCTGCCTCTCTTGCTGTGTGAGGTGGTGGCTGTGTGCATGACGCAGTGGCCAGTAACAGCACAGGGACTCGGTGCTGCTCCCTGCGGTCCTGTTTGGCGCGTCGTGCCCTGTGCTGCAGTTCCAGCGCCTTCTGTCAGGGTGTTTCTCTGGTTTGCAGAGTTCTCTCCTGTGTTTTCGTCTTGGTTTGCAGTCAGGGTGGATGTGGAGCTTGGCACTCGTCCCTCTGTCGTCCCACAAGGGTCTCCACGTCCCCTCCCCCTCCTGTCTCCATGGTTGTGTCGGGGAAGCCAGCGCTCCCCTTGGAGTGAACCCGGCCTGGGCACAGGGTATGTGCTGATGCACATCCAGGCCTCATTTGCCGTGTTTTGGTTTCGGTTCTGCATGGCTGTCAGCAAGCGAGGACTGTGTTTTCCATCCTGAGGCGGCCGCATGGGTTGGCTCACTGGCATGGCTACCCCACACAAGGACACAGGCTGCCTGTCCCTAACCTCACCATGCCGGGTGCCCAAGCCCCTTCCCGAGTGCAGTTATAGGCCACGCAGTCATCCCCACCCCCCAGAGGGCCATGTTGACATGTGCCGGGATTCACCCATTTTGGCTGCTTTTAGGTGTATGGATGAGGAGGAGGTTGTAACACTCCCACGTGGCCGGTGGCCAGTCCCTCCTGGGATGATGGCTGGGCCACGTCTGCACCAGGCTAGCAACGGACAAGCATCTGAGGTTTTGTCCACATCTGGGCCACTGTGGCCTCAAGGACGTCGTATGTCTGCCCATCTCTGTCCCCTACCTTGGTCACCTGCTCATCACACTCCATTCTTTTTTAATTTAGTTTTTATTTATGTACCACTTGCCTTTCCTCTTCCTACTCTCTCACCCCTGCCCCTTTCCCTTTCCACAAAGTCCATCCTCTTACTTTATTCTATATCTCTTAACGTTTCTATGGTTTGGTTTTCTCGTATTAGAGAAACCATGTGACATTTAACTGTGTGTGATTTCCATTTCACTGAGACTCGTGGTCTATAGGTGCATCCATTTACCTACAGCTGACCCAAATTTATTATTAATGGCAGAGTAATACTTTATTGTGTGTGTGTGTATGTATGTTACATACACACATATATGCACATCTTTATCCAGTCATCTGTACTCAAGCGTATTGGCTTCTTCCGAGATATGACTGTTACCAGTTGTGACGCTATAAACGTGCGTGTGCATGCATCACTATAGTGTAGTGGCTTTTAACTCGTTTTATGAAGATCCCCAGAAGAGGTATCGCTGGGTCAAATGGGATGCCGATGTTCTGTTTTCGAAGGGATCGCCGTGCTGCTTTCCACAGTGGCTGCAGCAGTTTGCATTTGCGCCAGCACCGCGGGAGGCTCCTTTTCCCACAGCCTCGCCAGTGTCTGGGTTTTAGTAGCAGCCATTCTTGCTGGCGTTAGACGGAACATCAGTGTTGTCGTAATCTTCACGTCTCTGTTGGCTAAAGATACTGAACATTTTTTCATGTATCCATTGGCCCATATTTTAATTGGACCCTTTATTTTGGAGTTTCTGGTTTTTTTGGTTCTCTTGATACTAGTCCTCTGTCTGCCGAGTAGCTGTAAGTGCCTCTCCCATGCCGTGGGCGCTCTCCTCACTCTGGTGACGGTTTTTAACCTCATTCAGTCCCATCTGTCAGTTCTTGGTGTTGCCTCCGTGCTTCGGGTGTTTTAGGGAAAGTCCTTGCCCACACCTTTGTCATCAAGGGTTTTGTTTTTTCTTCCAACAAGTTGTGTGTTTCCATTTTGATGCCTAAGCCTTTGAGCCATTATGATTTGATTGTGACGCGTGGGGAAGGTTGCGGCTGTGGTTCTGTTCTTCTGCATGTGGCCGGCCAGTTCTGGCGTTGCCACACCCGCGTGTGATGCCGGGCCTTCCTTCAAGTACCGGATGGCTGGAGGTGCTCGGGTACTTGGCCATCTTCCGTCTTGCCCCCTCGCCCGCAGTCCGTTCCTGTGCCGACACCGCGCTGTTTTCTCTCGCCGCTGTTGCTGTGTGCTACAGCCTGGTGTCTGGTGTTATGCCGACTCCTGCTTTTGTTTTGTTGCTTGGGCTTGTTTTGGCCATTCCTGGCTTCCTATGGTTCCATATATGTTTTCGGATCATTTTTTTCTAGTTTTATAGAAAAACACTGCTGGTACCTTGATTGGGGTGGCATTGAATCTGTGCATCAGTTTAGGTGATTTGGCCGTTTTGACAGTGTTGGTTCTGCCTATCCAGGAATAGGGGATGTATTTCCATTTTCTAAAATTCTCTTCACTTTTTTTCAGAGTTGGACAGTTCTCAGTATAGAGGTCTTTCACTTGCTTTATTAGGTTGATTCATAGGTGTTTAATTTTCTTTGAGGTGATTGTGGATTTTTTTTTTTTTTTTTTTTTTTTTTTTTTTTTTTTTTTTTTTTTTTTTTTTTTTTTTTTTTTTTTTTTTTTTTTTTTTTTTTTTTTTTTTTTTTTTTTTTTTTTTTTTTTTTTTTTTTTTTTTTTTTTTTTTTTTTTTTTTTTTTTTTTTTTTTTTTTTTTTGCTCTCTGTGTTTTTGTTGTTGCTATTGAGGACTACTACTGATTTTTGTGTATTGATTTTATATCCTGCAACTTGGCTGAATTTATTAGGTCTGAGAGTCTTCTGATAGTTTCTGGCATGTCATCTGCAAATAAGGATAGTCTGAGTCCCTTCCCATGTGTACTCCCTTTATCCCAGTTGCTCGCCCGATCGCTCTGGATAAGCTTTCAGCACTGTACTAAATAGGAGTGCTGGGAGCGGGCACCCTTGTCTTGTTCCCAGTTTGAGGAGAAATGCTTTCAGTTTTTCCCCATTTAGGATGATGTTGGCTGTAGGACTGCCATAAATTGCTTTTATTAGCCGGAGGTAGGGTCCTTCTATACCTAGTTTCGTCAGGGTTTTGATCAAGAAGAGGTATTGTGTTTTATCAAAGGCTTTTTCTGCATCTATTTAGATAATTACGTTTTTGTCCTTGCTCTTTGATGTGATGTATTACATTAATAGATTTGCATATGTTGAACCAGCCTTGGATCCCTGGGATGAAGCCAACTTGGTCATCTTTTTAATAATCTGTGGCATTCTGTTTGCAAATATCTTATTGAGGGTTTTTGCACCGGTACTCATTGAGGAAATTGGCCTGTAGCGTTCTCTTTGTGGGGTCGTTCTCTGGTTTGGGAATCAAGATGACGCCCGCTTCCAGGGTGGAGTTAGGCAGTGTTCCCTCTTTCAGAAGAGTTTAAGGAGCACTGGCACTAACTCATCCCTAAAATTCTGATAGAATTCTGCAGCGAATTCATCAGGTCCTGGGGTTTTCTTTGTTGGTGAGTTTGGCTAGAGGTTGGGCAGTCTTAGTTTATCCTTTCAAAGAACCAAGTCATTGATCCTTTGTATTGTTTATTTTGTTTCAATAGCATTGATCTCTGCTCATTTCCTACTACCTTTGGATTTGACTTGTTCTTGTTTCTCGAGGATTTTGAGCTGCATTATTAGATCATTATTTTCAGATTGCTGTTTTTCCACATGTGCACTCATAGCTGTAACTTCCCCTTTTCGCACTTCCATTATTTCCCGCAGATTCTGGTATGGACTTCCACTGTCATTTGACTTTAGGAAGTTCTTGGTTTCTTCTGTGATCCATTCCTTGTGCAGTGATATATTAGCTTCGATGTATTTGAATAGTTTCTGTAACTACTTTTGCTATTGATTTCTAGTTTTATTCTACTGTGATCTGAAAGTATGCAAGGAATGATTTCAATTCTTTTTTGTTTTGGAGACAGAGTCTCACTCTGTAACCCAGGCTGGCCCTGGACTCAAGACAATCCTCCTGCCTCAGCCGCCGGAGGGCTGGGATTACAGGCGTGTGCCACAAGACCCGGCTTATGTGGTGCTAGGGGATCGAACTCAGGTACTTAGCACTTGTTAGGCAAGCACTTTTAACTGCTGAGCCATTCCTCCAGCCCCGTCCTTTCTCTTTTGAGACAGGGTCTTGCTCTGGAGCCCAGACTAGCCTTGGACTCAGGACAATCTGCCTGCCTGCTCTAGTACCATGCCCAGCTTTCTGTGGTGCTGGGGAATTGAACTTGGGGTCTTGCGCTTGCAAGGCAAGTGCTTTAACCGCTGTGCCATTCTTCGTTTTTAAAGCCTGTCTTTAAATACAAGTCCAAGGATATGGTGTGTTTTGGAAAAAGTCCCATGTGCAGTTGGTGTTGGATAGAATAGTCTGTAGATACCTGTGAGGTTCATTTGCTTCATGGTGTGGTTTAGCTCTGATGTTGCTTTGATTTTTTTTGTGCACTTGATCTATTTGTGAGAGTGGGGTATTGAAGCTCCCTAGCATGATGGTCCTGGGACCTGTTGTATGTAACTGGGTGCATGTATGTTTACAATTGTGAGCTCTTCCTGTCAGATCATTCCTTTTACCAGTATACAGTGATCACTCCATTCTTTCAGCCTTTTTTGAATATTTTTCTTAAGGCAGTATTGGGTTTGTAGGAAAAATGGCCCAGCCCCACATGTCCCCCTTGTGGCCTACTTAATACCAGTGGCTGTGGCACAGTGATGCGTGATCAGGTCCACGGCCCGTGCCTCTTCCCTCCTGTTGTGGGTCCCAAGGGCAAGGACACATATTGTTCAGGGTGGCCTGGCTGGCCCGGGTCCCCACTGAACTCCCCGAGCTTGTTTCTTTTGTGTTTCTCATGCTTTTCTTGGCTCTGACTCCTGCCCTGCCCAGTGTGGGACGCGGAGCAGGGGAAGCTTCATGGTGCCTGCAGCCTGGCTCTCTGCCACATGCATTCGGTCTTGTGGCTGTGCCCTGCCCCAGGGGCCCTGCAGCCTCCTCCCTGCCTGCCTCTGGGAGCCATCCACCCAGGGTACTAGGTGCTTAACAGAGCACGGACATGGAACAGGACAGCTTGGGGGCCCTGCCTGGACCAGTAGCGGTCAGGGTACCCTAGCCTAGGAGCTCTGCAGGAGCACCTCAGGACACGTGTGCACGAGCGCAGCAGCCCCCGCCCCGTGTCCTGTAGTCCCAGCAGTTGGGGTGGCACCAGGGGAAGCCTGCGGTTATGGTACTTAAAAAACAAGCACAGGAGATTTGTGTCTCACCTGCTCTGGGAAAGCTCCTGCGGGGAGGATGCATCTGACCTGTGGCCCAGCGGCTCGGAGGGACCCATGGTTGGGTAGAGCTGACTTGGTGCCAGACCCCTGTGCAGGGTGAAGTACCGGCCACCACACCCTACAGCTGAGGGCCGTGCAGGGTGCTCCCCACCCCGGTGTGGACTGCAGCTGGCACACAGCCCAAGCCCATTCGCCCAGGGACAGTGGTGATGCACTGACCCAGCCGGGGACACCGTCCTGCACCTGAGGTTCTGAGCATAGTCCTAAATGTCCCTGTTGCACGTGGCCTCCTTTCCCGACCTCAGGATCTAGGGGTGCCCCTGAGGCCCACAACACAGCCAAGACAAGGGGCCCAAAGGCAGAGTGGAGTCCGGCAGTGGGGTCCAGCAGGACACAGCCTGTGCCGTCCCAAAAGCAGGTGCCATAGGTTATGTGTGGGGATAGCACAGCATGTACCCTGGACTCAGCACCCTGAGACTAACTCGGGGTACAGCCTCGGGCTGACAGGGTCCCCCTCTTCCTAGCCCCAGTGTCCCAGGGGGTAACGAGTCAGCTCTTCCCACACTCAGTGTACACAGCTGTTCTGACGGTTCCATGAGGACACACGGTCCCCTGGCTTCTCGGGTACATGTGGGACAATGGGAGAGCCCAGTGCCCTGCACCAAGGGCAGGTGCCACCGCCACCCTAGGCCAGGTGGGAACAGCTGTGGCCCCTGCAGTGTCGTCCCCAGAAGCAGCCGGTGACCCCCGTCTGTGCCTCCAAGTGCCCCACAGCTATGGACAAAGACCCAAGATGCACTAGGTCCCAGCTACTGCCCTGTCCCTAGAATTGAGTATGCGGCCCCCTTTTTATCTGTTCTGGGGATCCAGCTCAGGGCCTTCACACTAAGCTACATCCCCAGCGCTTGCTTTTTGATTTTGAAACAGGATCTCAGTAATTCACTAAGTTGCTCAAGTTGGACTCAAACTTGTGATCTTCCTGCCTCAGCCTCTCAGAGTGCAGATTACCAGCCTGCACGACCAGGCCTGGCTAGCCATTGCTTCCCATGATCGCAACCAGAACATGCTTCCTAAAAGGCTGAGATCACGTGCACCTGGATGTACTGTTCCTGCAGGCTGCGTGCTGTGTTTGGCCCATGCTGCGGAGCCATTCCCGCCACCCAGCAGGGCGTGGTGCGTGTTTCTCTTGACGTTTGGGGCAGTCCTCCTCCCAGGCTTCCTCCACTCCTGCGCATCTGCTCGGCGATTCTGGCTTCCTTAAGGTGCCCTTTGCCCGTGCCCCCTCTCGTCTCTGCGGCCGTGTCGTGCCCGCTGGCTGCTGCTTCGAGCATCCGCCCCTGGTCTCGGCCTCTCCTCACGTGTCTCTTTGTGCCCACACTGGCTGCGGTGCTATGGTTTCTCTACCACATTCACCGAGTCAAGACTGTGGCTTTGTGCTCTTCTGCCACCCTGAGGCGCGAGTAGGCAGGGCCCTGTGTGCTTTTGGGGCTCAAGGGCGCCACATGTCCCCCACCTCCTGGGAAACCAGTCCTGCCTGCGCCCACACAGTGTCAGCAGTATGTTCTGGGCACGTGCCCTGCAGCCTGCCACATCCCCGCAGGCAAAGAGGTGGGTAGTGCTCTCTACACAGTGAATAAGAAATTATTTTAGGCTTAGATCCAGGAAACCTAGTTTCACAATTAACCCACCCACGCTCCTTAACCCGCCATCATGGTCCTCAACCTGTGCTTAGACCCCTGGCTACTAGCCCCAGCTCCCGGAAAGGCAGACTTGGCCCTGAGTGCAGAGGTGGGGGCACCTGGGTTCTGCCGCTGCCAAGAGCCAGGAAGCCGATCCCTGCGGTGTCCCCTCAGCCCCAGCTTCTCCTCCCACGGGGCTCCCTTGGCTCTGTCAGCCTCCCCCTTCTTCCTCTAATCCTGGGATGTCTGGGTCATTTCTTACCCTCCCTCCCTCTGGGGACCCCTGTATGTCTTCCAGGCCTTCACAGGCCAGAGAGGGAGTGTGTTGCTCCACCCTCCACCCAGCGGCTCAGCCGGCCCCACAGAGCTTGCAGGGATGTCCCCAGCCCTGGGTGGACTGGCTTCCTAGACAGGGTGGTGTATCCAGTGTGCACTGACCACACATTGTAAACTGGTAAATTGGACCTCACCAACATTTAAAACCAGACAGCACGGGCCACACTGCCAGCCCGCGGGATACCATGCTGAGTGGGCAGGTCCAAGAGCCCCAGCTCAGCCACAGGTGCCCTCTGTTCTCCAGCCACTGCATTGGGGCATGGTGACACTATGCACTGGTATTGACTCAGACTGATGGCGGCCCTCACCACTCTGGAAGGTGGTTTCCTTACCATTCAGCCAACACAGCCCCACAGCCCACCTCTGCATGCCCTTGGGGGGACTTGGCTGCATCCAGGAGAAGGTTTGCTGTGTCCTGCTGGCCACCAGGGAGGCCACGTGGGGCCGCCAGTGGTAAACAGGGTGGGCATCCAGCATGTCCTCTGCACAGGTGTCAGCGCAGTCAGCAGCCACCAGTCTTCCGGAGGCAAAGGCCAAGACGTGCCTGCCTGGACAGTGTGGCCTCCTCCCTCATGGCCCAAGGGCCTCTGCTGTGGTCTCTCTGCTGGGTCCTGGGGACTCCGCCCCACCTTAAGCTCAGTTCCCCTGGAAAGCGAGAGGGCAGCGCACCGGGCGCTCCTGCCTCACACTGCCCCACCCCGCCCCACCCCACAGGTGGTCCTCATCCTCAGCGGGAACCTGAGCTTCCTGAACTGGCTGACCATTGTTCCCAGCCTGGCCTGCTTCGATGATGCTGCACTTGGGCGCCTGTTCCCCTCAGGGCTGAGGGGCCTGAAGGCCCGTGTCCTGCAGATACAGGGAGCCAGAGCCCATGGGGTGGAACCCAGGCCCAGATATGGTAGGCGAGCTCAGCCCGGGCCTCTTTCCCAGCCCCCTCCACACACATGTGCACAAGACAGCCAGGTTCCCCTCAAGGGCACCATCATACCTGGTCTCTATATCAGGTTGGTGGGCAGCCAGATCCCTGGCCTTGGGATGGGAGGTGGTGGGCAGCCTGCCAGGCCAGCAGGGTGTCCCTCTCAGTGTCCTTGGGGCTGGATAGCGGGCAGGGTCTCAGGACAGGCCAAGAGGAGCACATTCCCCCCCAACCCCCATGGGGCCGGTGAGCTTACCCTGCCTCCCCTCACCAGGCTGCATAGTCCGTCGTATCAGCAACCTTGCGCTGGGTATCCTGCTGGCCTGGCTCAGTGTGCCTGTGGTCCTCAACCTGCTGAGTTCCAGGCAGGTCATGAACACCTCCTTCAGCTCACTGCGGATCGTCAACACCTACGGGGCCTTCGGCAGGTATGGACTGAGATGCTCACCCCCGCCACCCTGGGCCCCGGCATGTCACGCCCCATAGGTGACACAGATGTGCCCGTCTCCTGCAGCATCACAAAGGAGCGGACAGAGGTGATCCTGCAGGGCACAGCCAGCCCCAATGCCAGCGCCCCCGAGGCCGTGTGGGAGGACTACGAGTTCAGGTGCAAGCCAGGTGACCCCTGGCGGCGGCCGTGCCTCATCTCCCCTTACCACTACCGCCTGGACTGGCTTATGTGGTTTGCAGCCTTCCAGGTGCGGCTGGGAGCCGGCGAGGACAGTGGGCCACCCAGGGGAAGGGGGAGGGCAGCCCAGCCATCTGACTCTCCAGCCCCCGCTGCAGGTACAGGTGTGGGGCTGTGTAGGCTCCAGGACAGAAGTCCTGCTGTCGCCCTCATCACCCCCCTAGGCAGCACAGGGACACACACACACACCACCCCCCCCGCAGCCCAGTTGTTCTCCTGGCAGGCACACCATGCATGACCCTCGGATCCTGGGCCCACTGAGGGAAGTGAGGTTCCTAAGCCAAGGATGTGGGGCATCTGCCAAGGATGGCAGGCAGGGGGTGGGGTGACAGGCGGACCCACGGGATGGTCTGCAGCTGGGAACGCGGTCTGAAGCCATAGTCTCAGGCTCTGTCCCCACCTGTCCTCCAGACTTACGAACAGAATGAGTGGATCTTGCACCTGGCCGGCAAGCTCTTGACCAATGATGCTGACACCTTGTCCCTGCTGGCTCACAACCCCTTTGAGGGCCGGGCACCCCCCAGGTGAGATCAAGGGCCCCACAATTTGAGCGTCACTCCATACTGTGGCCCCTCAGCCTCTCCAGCTGCTCGGAGAGAAGCCCCAAGACAGGTCTGACACCCTCCTAGTGCCTTTTGGGCTGGGCACAGTGGCCACACTGCCGAGTGCCCACTCCACACCCACCCTGTGGAAGGTGGGGAGCAGGTAGTGAGGGGACAGGGTCCAGCAGCCCAAGGAAAGCCTCCCAGTGCATGACGTGGTAACGTCCAGGGAGCCGACTGTGGGGGTAAGGACTTGGGAGAGCCAAAGGAGGCGGCTGCAGGGGACCCAGAGGCTTGTGTGGGGGGAGGACACTGGGGTCCTAGGGACGGAGGCGTGAGGGGTCCCCAGGCCCAGAAGAGGAGCTCGGATTTAGCACGGAGGGTGCAGGGCCCCCGGCCGCCGCCTCCTTCCCCAGCGGGGGCTGGGGCCTCTGACACGTGGTGCAGATTGAGGGGCCATTGCAAACAAGGGATATTAACCGCCCCAAGCCAGGCCCGACCCTCCCGTTCCCTCTTGCCATCAAGACAGCTGCAGCAGGGCTGCACACAGCTGTGAGGTGGGGGGAGGGGCTTCAGGCAGCTGCACCAGGCTGAGACCCCAGCCAAGCACATGCTTAGCCCATACCCAGCCTGTCCCGCGTGAGCTGAGGAACAGGGATGGCTCCTCCCGCTGGCTGCTGGGGATGGAGGCGACTCCTGCCCAGCCTTACTGAACCGCCCACCCAGGGGCCACCACCCACCCTGGTGCCGGCTCTACCCCTGTGTGGGATCAGGCCTCTCACTGGTCCCCAAACTGAATCCTCCCAACTCAGCAGTTTTCTCTGGGACCCTCCTAGTCTCAAAGGCCCTGGGCGAGAGGGTTCCGGCCCCTTGCCCCCCAAGCCTGCTGCATGCAGCGCCAGCCCTGGGGAGGTGTGCAGTCCTGGCCTGCAGGGCGCCGCCAGGCCATCCGGTTCTGGAGCTGGGTGCACTGAGGAAGTGGCCAGGGCCGAGGCTGAAAGTCGCTCAAGCCAGCCCACATTCCATGATGAGGACTGGGGACCTGGCACCTGGGAAGGTGTGGGGCAGGGCCATGTTGTGATGGCCCTGACCACAGGTCTGGCCACATTTAGTTCATCTCTGACTTCTTAAAGTAGGTGGGAGTTGGAGGAATGGCAAAGCAGTTAGAGCACTCAGCTAGTTCAAGGCCCTGAGTTTAATTCCCTAGCACTGTGGAAGTCAGGAGTGGTGGCGCACACCTTTAATGCTAGCACTTGGGAGGCTGAGGCAGGAGGATTGCCATGACTTTGAGGTCCTCCTAAACTAAATACTGAGTTCAGAATCAGCCTGGACTAAGAGCAAACAACAATAAAATGGGTGCGCAGAGCCCCCCATGGGAGGAGGTCAGGCGTGTTCCCCTGTCTCCTACTGGGGACATGGCTCATGAACAACCCAAGAGTGACCCCAGAAGCATGCACAGAGACAAAGTGGTCGCTACTCAGACCCCAAGAGGAATGGGGACCAGCAGGGAGGCACAGGTCACACCACAGAGCACCCCAACTGCCAGAGGATGGGAGCCTGGACCCCAGGGGGCAGGGCAAGGCCACATAGGGACATTGGGGCTGACCCTCAGGCAGCGGAGGAAGCAGTGGTCAGAGGCTGGGACATCCACACGTGTTCACCACACCCCCAGCAGTGAGGCCCAGTGTGGTCGAAAGCAGCATCTCACACGCCGGAACACCAAGCTTTCTCACCCTAACCACTTCTTATGCCAGAAGCAGGAAACCACTCAACTGAGGGGGCAGAGCAACCAGGGACAGGTGCCAGGCACCTCAGGTCCTGAGGAGGAGACACAGCTTGCGGGGAGCGTAGCCCCTGGTGTGGGGGAGTGGGAGACTGGACCACTGGGGGACTCTGAGAGACGGGGAAGCGGGGACCTGGGCAGCAGGGACGGAATTGCCCCACAAGGACAGCGCATGGTCAGCGTTCATGCTGGGGGCCGTGATGAAACTGGCATTGTCCGTCGTCCTGGGCCCACAGCCCCCGGAGCAGCGATAACGGCTGTGAAGCCACTGAGACCGTAAATGCAATTCCAAACACACCCAGGCAGACACCCCAGCACAGGATAGCAGGGAAGTTGCCGCGCCTACTAGGAGCACAGACTCCGGGGCCACCTCCCAGAGACTAATCTCATGAAAGTGGAAAATTGAGGCCATCACCAGGACGGTTGCCCTGAACAAGAGCCAGCTCTGCTTGCAGAACCACCCGGCGGGGAGCAGAGACCACAGGCCCTGCGTGCACGGTGTGCAGCGCCCATGAGAGGCTGACGTCGCCGCCACTGCTGGTCTCCTGCGCCCTCGTGCCATGGCAGCAGCAGGGCCACCAGGCACCCCCACGGGAACACAGGAGGACACAACAGTGTTCACAGGGCTGCCGCCCGCCAGACTGAGAACGGTACGCAGGAGCCCGGGACGGCTGCCCAGGGGTGAGGGGACGCCCTGAAGGCCTTGGGTAGCAGAGGAAAGACTCGCACCCACAAGCCAGGAGCAGCCAGAGCTGATGAGGAGAGCCGTCTGCAGGCCTGTGCCGCACCGGGGGCAGACGCAGCGGGTCAGGGAGTGGCAGCTGCGCTGGGCAGCTAGACGTCCTCACTGCCCAAACAGGGAGCCGCTGCTGCATCAGGGCAGGAAAGTGGGTGTGCACAGCAGCCCTCACGGAGCATGAGCAGCCTCCCGGGGCCATTACCGCCAGTGGTGGGTGACGCTCAGCACAGCACGCCAGCCAGGGGACCCAGGCACCCTCGGGCACAGGAAGGCAGCTGCTTCACACATACAGTTGGATGCGGCCGTCACGTGACTTGAAATGCGAAGGCTGGGAGCTGGGGCAAGGGGGGGGCCCAAGATCAGCCCGTGTTGGGCCCGAGTGGGGTGACTGCCCCACCGCAGCATGCTGGGCAACCCCCAAGCGCAGCAGCATGGCCCCCTGGGCCCCCAAACACACATGCACGCACCTGACAGTTGCACCGTAGGGAGCCTGCACGCCCTGGCCTCAGTGTTGCTGAGGATGTCCACCCACACCTGTGACCCCATGTTGGCAAGAGGGTGAGGGGAGAGGGAAATTGGGAGAGGCAGCGGGGGCCATGTCCCCACGGACCTGCCTGACCTCTACCCGCTCTGGGCCAGGTGCCAAGGAAGGACCTTTGAGCGGCTGTGGTAAGGCAGAGCCCATGCACCCCACATGGAGTGGCCAGTCTGCCAAAGCACTTGGGAACCGCCCCTGACTAGCTCAGGGAGAGGAAGGGACATCACCTCAGGCAGAGCCTTGCAGCCACAGCAACTGCTCCCTGTCCCCTCCCCGGGGCCGCTGCCCACCTACCCCCCATCAGGATGAGGGGACGGCACAGTGGGGCCATCCACAAGCACATACGCCCTGAGGGTCAGGCAGGAGTGGGAAGGGGACCTTATCTGGCCTGCCCACGGGGCCTGGGCTAGCAGAGACCTCTGACAAGGTGGGCCATACTCCTTGCCACCTCCCTGTCCCCACAGGTGGGTCCGCGCAGAGCACTGGCGATACCGCTTCAGCCGCGCCGGGGGCCGGCATGCTTCCGAGGGCAAGTGGTGGGCCCGCAAGAGGATTGGGCCCTACTTTCCCCCATTGCGCCTCTCTGACCTGAGGGGCTACTTCCTGGCGCGGGGGTGGCCCCACCCAGATGCACCCAGCCCCCAATAAAGGCTGCAGCCCACCCTGTGTCTGGGCTAGGGGTGGACACTGGCCCCCTGGCCGAACCCTGCGGCAAGGACAGGGCCCACGTGGTGACAGGGCTCTCGAAGCCTGCGTCACCCTAGTGGCTCTGCTCACCCCCGACAGTAGTCACGCCTGGCCCCCTCCCGTGTGGTGGCCCGCCCTGTCCCTCCTCACCCCCACCGGACAAGCTCCCCCCCTCATCACTCCCCCCGGGATCCCTAGCACCCCCCCAGGGACACGTGCACACCACTCTTTCCTCCCCACAGTATTGTCCCCACTTGGTGACCATGTCCCCTGCGGACACTTACTGCTTCTTGGTCACTGAGTGGGCAGGGCTTGGGGGGACATGGCCCCTGTCAGGGACCAAGCCCCTCTCACCCGGGCTACTGCAGCAGCCGTCCCCCACTTTGTTACAGGGCCCAGAGTGGTGCTGCCCAGGGGCGGCCACCCACAGAGGGGCCGGCAAGACAAGGTGGCCCAGGCGAGGTAGGCACAAGCGCGGGTCTGTGCGTTGCGGCACCCCCGTGGCAGCCGGGGGACGGCTGCCCAGGTGCAGACAGAGCGCCGGTGTTCCGGTTCCCTGGGAACAGGGCCCTAGTGTGTGCCGGGGACAGACCGGCCTCAGAGGGACGCGCCTGGAGCCAGCAAGTCTGCCCGCGGCAGCCACAGGGCTGGCTGCTGTCCGGGCCCCCACCACGGATGGTGCGGGGCTGGCCCGGGGCGGGGGGGTGGCAGAGTGGGGCGGCCGTGCTGGGACAGCGACCCCTCACCCAGGGACGCTAGCCCGCTCCCTCCGCCAGGGCCCCAGGTGCAGGTCCCTCCCAAGAGGTGGGGACAGGGCCGCAGCCCACAGTGACAATGGGGGACGGCCCCACCATCCTGGCCAGGAGGAAGGTCCTGGGGTGGCACAGCGCTGCCAGGGACTGGCCTCAGGGTTGCCTGTGCCCCAGCCGTGGCTCCTGCCAGCCACACCCCCGCCCCACGGTTCACTGGTTGTGTAAAGTGGAAACACATGAGGGATTTGGCAGCCAGGCCCCACTGGGGACACTGCTCATGGCTCCCAGTGCCGTGGGAGCCTTTAGCCTGCAGCGCTGCGTGGAGCAAGGGGATGAGACAGGAGTTACCCCTGGGGAAGGGTATCGGGCACTAGGGTTCAGGGTCACTGGTGGCCAGGACTGAAGCTGCGGTGGGGCTGAGTAGGGCTGACCCTGCCAGGCACACTTGCTGATTCGGACACACAGACTTTCAGCCTGACCGAGCAGCCAGGCACTGCAGGGGACCTGAAACCAGGTGGCACGGTCTCCACTATCCGACCTGCGCGTCAGCGCCCAGAGCCCTGCCCGTCCCTGTCCATCTTAGATTTCCGTGGCTGAGGCATCATGTACATCCACAGCCAAGGCCCCTGGGACCCCTCCGTCACTGAGCTCAGGCTGCGGCCACACGTCCGGGTCCCCACTCACTCCCCAGGCCACCCTAGGCAGACGGGGTTCATAGCCCTGGAGCTGTGGGGGCTGACCATGGGCCCTCACCAGCCAGCTCCTGGCAGGGGAGCTTAGCCGGGTGCGGGTGGGTGCTCACACCAGGGCCTGAGAGCCCCAGGTAGCCCCTCGCTAGGAGACCAGGCACAGCCTCCTCCTCTCCCTCTACCCCTTAACACCGTCCCCACCACAGCCCGGGCAGTCTGGGGACGCTGGGCCAGCACCTGAGGTCCACGAGCTCTCGGCCCACCAGGCGGGGGCTGCGTCAGGCCACTCGTGCCCCAGCAGCTGGCGTCTCGGCGCCTCTCACCGCAGGGTCAGGTCTCAGTGGTCTCCATGGTCCAATAACCCAGCCTCCACACCAGCGCCTCCCCTCGGCCATAGGTTCGGAGACAGGGGCAGTGCAGCCGGAGCCCGAGTGCCTGGGGACCACCAGGCCAGGGAGGCCAGGGACCCGGACACAGACAGCCACAAAAACCTGCAGTAGGATCTCGGGCCACCTCAGCAAGGGGAGGACCAGCCGCACCCGTGGGCCTGGGAGCTGGGCTGGGCTAGGAAGGCAGGGCCCGTGAGGACACCTGGCCCTCTGTGTAGACAGGGCAGTGCCAGCTCTCGGTCCGCGCCATGTCCGAGGAGAGGAAGGCAGGAAGAGGGCTGACGCTTGCTGTTCTCAGTCCTGCCCGCAGACCTACAGGGTCAGAACTCGGTGCTGCCCCCGGATCCGCACAAGCCAGAGCAGCAGAGCAGGGGAGCCCGGAAGGAGCTGCGCATGGGGCCCTGCGGCCTCGCGGGCTCCTTCCAGGGACGGCACCTAGGGGACGCGACGCCCACACGCAGGGGACGCTGGACCTGACCTCATCCCCGCAGAAGTCAGCTCAGAGGGCAGCACCCCCGCAGCAGAACTCGTCCTGACTCTAGATTTGGCCGTGATTCCCTGGGTATGAGATCAGGAGTAACAAAAGAGGGGCTGGAGGCATGGCTCGGTGGTTACAGTGCTTGCCTACCAGGCACTAAGTCAAGCAAGTACCCGAGTTCGATTCCCCAGCACCACATAAACTGGGCGTGGTGACGCGCGCCTGCAATCCCAGCACTCGGGAGGCTGAGACAGGAGGATTGCCGTGAGTCCACGGCCAGCCTGGGTTACAGAGAAAGACCCTGCCTCAAAAAAAAAAAAAAAAAAAAAAGTCTCAAGAATAAGCTGGAGGAGTAGCTCGGTGGTTAAACTTTTTACCTAGCAAACCTGAGTTTGATTCCCCAATACCATGTCAGCCTAATCCCAGGCGTCGGGAGGCTGAGGCAGGAGGACTGCTGTGGGGTTGAGGCCAGCCTGGACTCCAGAGAGACCCTGTCTCCAAAAAAGAAAGAAAAAACCCCTGCAGTCCCAGCCCTTTGGGAGGCTGAAGAAGGGGGGTTGTCAGTTCAAGCCCAGCCTGGGCAACTTAGTGACTTGAGAAGACCCTGTCTCAAAATAAAAAGGCTGGGGGTGCAGCTCAGGGTGACGGCCCTGGTCCGGATCCCCAGTCCCCAAAAGACGACTAGCATGGGAAAGAATACGTGCCCCTCACGGCCCCACAGGACGCAGTGTCAGGACACCAAAGCGCAACCCGTGAGAACAGGTGGAAGAGGCGGGCACGCCTCCACCCCTCGGGACGGCGGGTGGGAGACCCTGAGAGGCCTCCACTCCTCCCACCAGACCTTCCTTACTAAAACAGAAAACCAGAAGTGCCGGTGAGGAGCCTGCTGGGGGGGCGTGGCCTGTAGCAGAGGCCCCCACAGTCCCACCACACTAGGCTAGGCGCGGACAGAAGCAGGGCCAGGGCAGAGCGCTCAGCAGGGCTGCCCGCGACCCCCCAAGATCCCCCACAGGTTCACACGTGCTGCAGCCACGGGAAGGAGGAGGCCTGAACCCCGAAAGAGCCGCTGAGACAGAAGGTCCAGGAAGCGGCAGGTCCCGAGACAGCAGGCCCTGAGAGCCAGGGCTGGTGCCCCAGGCCTGTAACCCCAGCACCTGGGAGGCTGAGGCAGGAGGACCGTAAGGTCAGGGCCAGCTGGGCAGGTCAGCAAGACACTGTCCCGGCACTAAAAAGAGCTGGGGGTGGGGCTCAGCGTCAGAGCTGCCTGGATCACAAGCCCCAGGAAGAGTGCATCTGTGTGGGGCGGGACAGACGGGGCCACTGCCAGTGACGGCTTCCTCCAGGACGCAGAGGACACAGTGGCCCCAGGAGACCACACTTAGCCGACACCGTGAACTGCTGGCCTCCCAGTCAGCGACGCGGGATTTTTTTTGTTAGTGTCCTCTTCAGTGTTCACACTGTGACGGACCCCAGGGCGGAGGGGCCTACTGCGGGTCGGGGAGGCAGGCACAGCACCGTGTGCCAGCTCTGCCGCGGGGCTTCGCTCAGGAAGCGGCCCAGCGCCACACCTGGCCCGGGAAGCCTAGCCCCCTGTGATGCTGCAGCCTGGCATGGCAGCCGGTCAGCTCAGGAGCCTCCAGCCGCTCCCCTCGGCCTGCCCATGGCACCAGGGAGCAGCTGACACCCCGTTCGTGGCCAGAGCCAGGAGCATCCCTGGGACCAAGACAGGACAGGATCGGCATGGGGTCCCACCAGGGAACCATCTGGAGCACAGTGCTGTCTCGAGGGGCTCTGGGGATACCACCCGTTGCCGCGGGACAGAGACAGGACGCGCGATCCTGCTGTGTGGGTCCGGGGAGGAGAGCAGGGAGCAGGCCCGTGGCCACCTCGGCCGGGCGCGCGGGGCGTGGGCATCCTGTGTCAACACAGAGAGCTCCGTGCACACCCGTGACCCCGCATTCCGGAAGGCCGCAGAGCCGAGTCCGAACACAGCCCAGCGACCTCCTAAGGGCCTCAGAATCAGAAACGGGCCAGGACCCAGCTCAGCGGGAAGGCCCTGGGCTCAATGCCCGCTTCTACAGGGGAAAAGGTGGGGGCACCGGTGGATCTGGAGTGTCCCCCCCGGGTGCACGTCACACCATCCATCCCAAGGAGCTCTGGCCACCTGTCTGCCCGGGCCGCTCTGCAGACAGCATCATCTCTGGCTGTAGTGCCCTGAAGGCAGGGTTGGTCCTGGGACGCAAGCGCTATCACCTAGCACTATCCAAGCCCTCCACCTGTGAGCAGACTGGGGCCAGAGAGCCCCCGCTGCCCAGGGCTGGCCGCGTGTCCTCAGGGGAGGTCGTGGGTCCCTCATGGCTGGGACGCTGCACCTGGGCAGGGCCGCAGTGCCAGCCTGCAGCTGCGGCTCCTGGTGCTGGGCACACATTTGCATCTCAATGCGCTGATTAACATTCCAGGGGCAGCTGTCCCTTCTGAGGGGGGGCCAGGGGCCGGGTGCAGTGGTCCCCACTGTGCCCTGGGCCGGAAGCACAGGGTGCCTTGGCGGTGCCCTGGGCCAGCTGTGTCCTGGCCACACTGTGGCTGTGGGCTGGGATCTCTACGTGTTGTCCTCAGTGTCCGCAGCGCCCCCTTGATGCCCGGCCAGAGGTGGTGACAGCTCAGGCCAGAGGTGGGACTCGCACAGCCCAGCTGGCCCGGCCCAGGGTCATGGGCTCTCCCTGTCTCACTCCCCAGCTCAGCCCTGCTGCGGCTCTCCAGATGAGCTGGAGGCTCTGTCCCTCACTCAGTGCCGGCCAGCTCCCCCTAAGGACCAGACTGGTCCCCGGAACACAGTTGCTGGCCCTCAAGACTCCCATCCACTGGGGACTCGGGACGTGGCCTCTTTTGGAAATAAGGTCTTTGCAGGTATAGTGAAGGATCCCAAGACAAAGCCACGGGACTCGTGTGGCAGGTGTTCTCAGAAAAGGCAAAGGCGACTGAAACCGTGCACAGACAAGCCTCTGGGCAGACCCAGGGGACAGCGACCGGAGGGGTGGAGCCCTGCCCACACCGATTTCAGAACCTGGCCCGGCTGCAGGATGAGCCACCGCTGGGACGCCCCATGTGCTGTCCCTTGTGCTGAGCTGAGGGAGACCGACACCCGCAGCCCCGGGAGGGTTCGCACGCGGGGCCGGCGGGGCGGCTGGCCACGACTCTGTCACCCCAGGTCTCCCGGGCCCTTTTGCCACACCAAGGAACCCAGCAGGGAAGGCGCAGACACCACCTGGAAGTGCTGGCAACTCCACCCAGGCCCCTTCTGGGGAGGGGCAGGCAATGCTGGCTGCCATGGATATCCCTGAGGGACGGGGACATCAGGCTGCAGAGCTGGGGTGGGCGAGGGCACATGCCTGGCTCACACACACCGCAGCTGTTCACGGGTGTTCCGGATTTGCAGTGCTCCCCACCGTGGCGCAGCTCTGAGGACTCTAAGCACAAGGCTCTCTGGAGACAGGATGGAGGGGCCTCTCCTCAGCCCTCCTGACCTTGGGCGACACACAGCACCGCAGCCTGGGCCAGTGCCTGCACGCAAGCCTGCTGGGGTGCTTTCCACTGGTGTGCAGCTGGTGGTCATGAGGCGAGAACACACCGCACGTGACTCCTCCCACCTTGGCAAGGGCCAGGCCTCCTTCATCCAAAGATGGAAGTCTCGGTGGCCGGCAGCCTCCCGGGACAGGAGGAAGGCTCGTAGCCTCCAAGGATGGGACACCGTATCCAGAGAGCCCATGGCCCTCAGGACGGAACTCGGGCTCACCACAGGTTCTCACCAGTCCCTCGGGCTCCGCTGAACCCCCAGCCATTGCTGGGTATGCCCAGCGTCCACTGCCCAGCTTACAGAAACGCCCTGTGGCTGCAGCGCCCCACCGAGGCCCGTGAGGCCCTGCCAGGCACAGCTGGGTGGAGGGACGCCTGTCACAGGCGCTCAGCAGGTGGGTACTGGGAGAGTCTCCCAGGGACAGCAGCTGGCCCAGCACCTGACTACCATGTTCCCAGGACCAAGGAAGGCCCCCCTAGGGCGCCACGTCTTCCTGGGCTAGCTCTCCCTGGCCAGGTCTCACCCCAAGGGGCTGCCCCAACCCCAGGACCCTCCTCTCCCCCCAGTAGGGGACGAGGCCTTTCACAGGGTCCTGGGTGCCTTCCCCATGGGTAGCACCAGGGACAGTGTTACCCTGGCAGGAAGGGTACAAGAGATGGGGAGACCCAGTGCCCAAGGGGAGAGCCAACTGTCTGCTACCACCAGACACCCAGCCAGGCAAGGGTGAAAGGCACAGTGCTGGCCACTTCCCTTAGGGACAGCTGGGCATCTCCTGTCACAGTCCCACAGCTGTGCCCAGCATGATACCAGGATGATGGCCCAGCCACCGGGAAGGCGGCGCCCAGCACTCCATCTGGGATGCTGCATGGGGTCCGGGCCTGGACCCTAATGCCACTGAGGCCCTCGGGCCCTGCCACAGGCAGGATGGTGCTGAGCCTGGGTCTCTGCAGATGGCGCCCGCCATGGCCCCCCAGTCAGCAGCCAGCAGTGCGATGAGTTACCATGGTTTGGTTATGGAGTGCCCCCCAAAAGCCTCATGTTCCCATGGATACTGTGTACTGGTGGGACGTGGGGCCTGGCTAGAGGGGGCACGTGCTTGGGGCTTGACCTGGAGGGGCGCATGCTGGTCCGCCCTCCTCCCCGGCTTCTCTGTTCTGCCAGGCTGTCAGGATCTCTGGCTCTGGAGCTCTGACTCTGGACCCAGGCCTGGTTCTAGCTTTGCCATGCGATTCCACTGTTTCCCAGTTGCCCACCCATGAATGCACTGAGACCTTCTGAATCTGTGAGCTACGATAGAACTTCTCACCTAATTTGCGCATGTCCAGTATGAGAAAGTAGCCGAGGCAGGAGTGGAAGTGGCCCTGTGACGGGCAGGAATGGCCTTACTGGGCTCCATTCCCACAGGCGTGGTGGCCAGCACCCCCAGGGAACAAGCCCCACAGCACGGGTCCCTGCGCCCCACCCAAGCACACACAATGGAGGCCACCTCTCTACCCTGCCAAGTACTGGGAGTCCAACCAGGTCTCTGCAGAAGGGGCCACAGGCCACAAGCACCCCACACAGGCAAAGCCAGTGAGGGGTTAGGGAAGGCTGGCAGGGCAATGGGGACCCATCACACTAGGTACCCTGAAAATGTGAATGTGGCTGTGTCTGGGAAAGGGTTTGTGCGGATGTAAACGAGCCGAGGATCTTGGGACACGATCCTCTAGACTAGTGTGGCCCTGAGTCCAAGGCGTGCCCTCGTCAGAGCCAAGAGAGGGCAGCTGGGGGCAGGCAGAGTAGCGACTGCCCCAGGCCAGGGGCCACACAGCCCCGGGAGCTGGGTGGGTGGGAGGAACCCAGGGGAGTGCAGACCTGCCCAGCCAAGTGGGGACTTATGGTCTCCAGTGGTGGCCAGGCTAAACCATATTCTGGGGCCTTTGTTATCACAGCCCGATGGGCTCCTCCCAGCTGGTGGGTGCAAGGGTGGCGCCATCTCCCTGGCGTCCCCAGGCCTCTCCAGGCACAACACACACGATGGCTCAGGAGGAACAGAGCAAGCCCTCAGGCCACCAGAACCACCCAGATGTTGTGGATACTGCAGACACAGACAGAAAGGCGGAGGCGTACACACAGATGGCTTTCCCGGGTCGCCCCAGCGTGGGAAGGAGGAACCGCAGGCCGGCACGGTCCTTCCAGACACATGACGAGGACTCACCGCCCCGTGCCTCTGACCCGGCAGCACCACCCTGGTGTCTAAGCCAGGAGTCCAAAGAACTATGGCCCGGCCCCTCCTGCGAATGCACAGAAAACGCAGTCTTCACAGAATGCCAGCAGTTGGCGCCAGCGGCATACCAGGAGGTGGCACCATCTAGGTGGGCCTTGGAATCGCTTTCCACAGGCAGGACCGCGGGGCTGGTCCACAGCCTGAGAACCGGCCCACTGCAAGACTGAACCCAAGAACGAGAGGTCCCATCAGCACCCGCAGGACCACCACCAGGCAGACTTCACCTGTAAGACCCAGCAGGCCAGGTCCGCGCCACAGAGGACATCCCCAGAAAAGGGCAGCAGGCCGTGGGTGCGGGGACAGGCGGGTCGCCCGGCCCTCGGGGGCTGGGACGAGGGTTGGCCGGCTCAAGGCCAGCCTGAGCAATTTAGCGAGATCTCATCTCAATAAAACAAAAAGAAGCGAGCCAGAAAATGCAAAGGGGCTGCAAGACGCCCAGGGAGGCCGAGCCAGGCAGAGCCCACGCTCCACGCTGGCCACTCCTCAGACGTGGGAAGTGAGAACCGGAGCCACGAGGCGGGAGGCACGCAGAGGCCACGTGCCCAGCAGGGACTGGACGGGCCCCTCGTGAGGTCAGCGCCGCAGCGGCCCCCGCGAGGCCGGGGAGGGGACCAGCCGGCTGTGCCAGGACAGACTGCCGGCTGGTTAACAAGGCTGGGCTTGTGAGATCACACCGGACTGTGGTTGAGGTGTGCGCTTTGTGGGGTCACGGCATGGGGTCAAACCAGGGCCTCCCGAGCTACGCCAGCGCCCTCCTATTCTGGCTTGGTCAGGCTCTCACTAAGCTCCTAAGTAGCTCAGGCCGCTCCCGAATTTGGGATGCTCCTGCCTCGGCCTACACAGACCCTGCGCCTACAGGTGGACACCGCCACACCCAGCTGTATCTTTATTTTTAAGCAAATAGAACAGGGCTAGGTGCTCCATGGCCTGCAGCCTCGGTGGCCTCTTCCCCCCCCCCCCCCCCCCCCGCTGGTTCTGAGAGTCCCAGGGGCCGAGCTCCCAGTCCTGGAGGCGGCCCTGAGCGCACACGCCATCTCACCTGCACAGCTGTCCCCCGCAGCCCCGCAGCAAGCGCCCCAGAGTGGGGTTAACGCAGCAAGCTCGCCTGGCAGCAGTGGTCCGCCCGGCTGCAGGGGCCTCACCCGCCCCCACCTCTGCCCGGGCCTCAGCTTCCCAGGATCCTTCACCTCCACAGCCTGCACTTGGCCGGCCGGTCTTGATGTCTGTCTGTCATGGTCTCTCTGTCCATCCCTTTCATATAAAGACATGGCCAGCAGGCTTCGGGCCAGTTCTTCAACCACCACCGCCTGCAGACCCAAGGTGCCCAGCCAGGGACAGCTGGGAACAGGGTCGGGACTGTTCCCCAGGGGCCACGTGTGAAGTCCTGGTCCCCAACCCTGTCCCCACTCCATGCTCCAGGAGGCATGCGTCCTGGTCACCAGGGCTGCCCCCAATGGCTGGTGGCCCCTTCCCCATCCCACGTCCTGGCTACCAGGTGAGGGGTCTCCTGCTGCAATATCTGCTCCCGTGACGGGCGGCGGCTCTCCATAAGCCCCTTCCTCTGGCTGTCCTGCGGTGTCTGTCACCTGCCGTAACAGCATGCCTCACACACCGTCCACATGTCCCACCCTCCTGGGTGCCCCACCATCCCTCAGGGCAGGAGACTGCCGCGTCCTTCAGATACCCCCGTTGTCCCTTTCCTCGGGGTGCATCACCTGAAGAGCCCGGCCCTGGCACTGCAGGCATGTGCAGCCGGGCATCCGTGGGCATGTGCGCTGGCCTGGGGCTGGAGGACCTCAGCATCCAGACACCACAGTGCGGGCCTCACAGACCTCTCTGCTCCTGGGGCAAGGGGGGACTGTCCTGAGATTCAGATCAGCCATCACAACTGGTAGGACAAGCCACAGCTCCAAAGGTCACAGGGCCACCTCCCAGGACAGCGCTGGGCCCGTGCCAGGCAGCCCCAAAGCCTGATGTCCCACCAGAGTCCCTGGTCTGTGACCTGGCCACACTGGGCCACAGTCCCCCCACTCTCTTTGGGGCCCGTGGGTCCTCAGATACTGGGTCCCCCAGCCCCAACTTGAGTGGGTAACACCCGCGCTCCCCCCCCCCCACGCCAGTGGATCTTGGCTCACAAAGGTGTCACAGGCTCAGAGGGACTGGTCAGACACGACGGCAGGGTGCAGGGCCCCGGCGATGGGGCCTGGGCTGCAGCAGGTGCTTCGGCCTCCCGCACACGGTCCCCCTCCTGGCCCCACGATGTCCCCAGGAGGCAGGGCCTACGGTCACCACCCCTGAGGGCTCCAGGTCAGCCACACACCCGACGCACCATCTAGGCCCGACGGGCAGGAGGCACGTGCCGGGGAGTGCGCGCTCCCCTGTCACGTGCTCCGACGACGCAGCCACAGCCACCCAGCCAGTCAGGGTCCCGGAGCCCGGGCCTCGCAGCTCCTGTCATTCAGGACCTCAAGGACAGGAAGATCCTCTGACCACAAAGCCCCCGAAGTCCCAGAGGTTTCCTCATAGCAGGGGCCACCCACCAGACACCCGGGAGGGCCACCTGGCATCAGGACCACACAGCCTGAGTGTGCTCCAGCACTGGGCCCACCCGTGGGCCAGCACAGCCTGTGGTCGGGCCTGATCTGCCGCCTCCAGGCGGGGCAGTGGGCGGAGCCGGGGGACCCACCCAGCTCCCTGGAATCCAGGGTCGAAGGAACCACCGGAGACAATGCCCACGCACACACGGCGGCTGGACACCAACGTGGCCAGGTGCCCGCGCTGCCCGTGTCCCTGCTCTGTGCCCTCCTCTCCGCCCCCTGCTCCGCCTCCTGCCCTGGACATCCCCATCCTCACCCTGCCCATGCAGTCCGCAAGCCCCTCCCGCGACCCTGCTCAATTCCTCCTCCTTGTTCCTCTTTTGGGATCGGGCTGGGGCCTTTGCAGTGAGCAGCGTCCCCAGCCCATTGTCGTATTTTTTATTTATTTATTTATTTTTTTGAGACAGGGTCTCGCTCTGTGGTCCAAGCTGGTCCTGAATTCACTTCAGAGCCCAGGCTGGCCTTGGACTCAGGGCAAGCCTCCTGTCTTACAGGCATGCGCCACCACACCCAGCTTATGTGGTGCTGGGGAGTCAAACTCGGGTACTTAGCGCTTCGCTTAGCGCTTGCTCAAGCGCTTTAACTGCTGAGCCATGCCTCCAGCCCACTGTTGTAGTTTGAGACAGGGTTTCGCTAAGTAGGCCAGGTGCGGCTTGAGTTTGTGACCGTCCTGCCTCAGCCTCCCAGAGTGCTGAGATCACGGGCCTGCGTCACTAGCCGGCCTCCTTTGACATTGTCATGACAAATCCTTGTTGACAAGGCCATCCCACGTGGGCAGGCCACGTCCATGGCAGCCCAGGGTGTGAACCACGAGCCAGGCGCCTGCCATTCACACCGGGGCACCGCCAGCCAACGGGGGGCCTCAGGAGGCCACACCAAAGCCGCCCAGGGCACTCCCAGAGTCGGGTGGGCCCCTGAACGGCCTCGCCTGGGGCAGGAGTCTGGAGACCTGGGCGCCCTTTCCTCAGCAGGCTTGAGGCTGACGGTTTAGAGCGATGCCAGCTGGGCCCGGCCCTGCCTCTCACCAAGCAGCCCGCGACGTCACTGCTGCTGGGCAGCTGGGGCGGGAGGGGTGACTTCCGGCCCAGGCCCGGAGCCCGCCGGCACGTCCCAGCCATCTGCACGCGGGAGCCTGGCTGTCCCAGGGAGGCGACAGGAAACACCGGCTCCCAGCCACGGCGCCAGCCCAGCAAGGGCGCCCAGGCTGCTCACAAAGGCCGGCTTATGGCCGTGCACCTGACACCCACGTGACCAGCACCGCCAAGCCAGTCTCTACCACCGTAAATTTTTACAATCCTGGAACGGCGAGGCCTGGGCTGCGTCAGGGATGCCAGGGCCGGACACACGGGAGGGCAACAGCTTCCCGGCCACTCTGAGCCTCAAGATGGGACTGGACGTAGGTCTGCTGAGGGCCGTCTGCCATGGGGGAGGCACTCACACTGGGGGACCATGCTGGGGACAGGGCACCAGCTGGGGATAAGAGAGCCAGGGACTCATCGCCGCAGAGCTGCGCCACGGGTCCCGCCAGCACAAGACCCAGCACCACTTAACCCCTGTGCCCACAGCACCCAGGGTGCAGAGAGCTGAAGGCCAGAGCCACTCTGCCAGTGTGCCCTGACCTAGGGGACTGATGGTGGCAAGCCAGGACACGGGGCACAGAGCCCATCCCCCGGGCTCCATGAGATGCAGGGCCGGGGCACCGGAGGACACGCGTTTGGATTGGTATTTTAAGAAATTTCCAGGTGGGTGCTCAGGCATAGCTGAGTGACTGCAGCACTGTACTGGAAAGCACACGACCCTGCGGCCTGTCCCTCAGCAGCACGTCACAGTGGGGCCTGGTGGCACACAGCGGTCAACCTAAAACGCGGGAGGACGAGGCAGCAGGATTGCCTTGAGTTGGAGGCCAGCCTGCACTACGTAGTGAATTCAGAATCAGCCGGGACTATAGAGGGAGGCCCTGACTCAAAATAAACTTTGCAAGATAGCCCAAAATTCAAGCTGTGGCAAAGGTTACAGTTAGCTGCTTTTAGCCACGTTTATAGTGAGAACCTGGGACAAAGAGCGGAGCAGGAAAGTATGAGACACTTACGTTTCGGCCCAGAAGGAGCCATGTGTGAAGTTGGGACGAAAGGAGATGCGGGTCCTGAAGAGCTGAGCGCCGTGAAAGCGAGACCGAGTTCTCCGAGCGCCCTGGGCGCCCCACCCGAGACAGACCTCGCCGGCCGCCCAGCCAGGCCAAAGCCCGCGTGGCTCACACGGCAGCACCATGCGGGTGTGGCGGGCAGGCCTGGGGTCGGAGAGGAAGGCCAGCACAGAGCCTGGGACACGGCCAGCGTGGCGATGATGGTGTACCGGGGTACCGCAGGACGCGGAGACACCCGGACTGGGCAGGGTGCGAGGAAAGCGGCGGCGGCATGTGGGGCCCAAGGGAGAGGCCAAGTGGGCGGCGCCAGCCTGGCAGGGGGGGAGCTGCCCACAGCTCTGGGTGCATATTACTACTCAGGTATCCCAGAGGCCGACAGGAGCTACAGGACTTCCCGCTACCAGCCTGGTCTGATTCTGTTCCAGCCCCACCTTCTCCCTCTTGTAATGGGAACATTTACCCCATGCCCTTATACCTTGGCTACTGGTATACAGTCTCTGTCTGTCTGTCTGTCTGCCCCTCTCTCTCTCTCTCTCTCTCTCTCTCTCTCTCTCGTGGCCCTAGGGATTGTGCCCAGGGGCCTTCACACTGAGCTACATCTTCAGCCCTTTTTTTTGTGTGTGAAACAGGGTCTCACTGTAGCCCAGGCTGGTCCTGAACTCACTATGGAGCCCAGGCTGGCCTTGGACTCATGGCAGTCCTGCCTCAGCCCATGCCCAGCTTATGTGGTGCTGGGGAATCGACCTCGGGGTGCTGCACTTGCCAGGCACTGCTCTAACTACGTGCCATCCCTCCAGCCGCCCCAGCCCCCGCTTTTACTTTTGATTCTGAGACAGCGTCTTGCTAGGTCCCCTTACCCCAAACCCGACGCCCTGTTGCCCCTCAGCTCAGTTGCTGTAACCTGAAAGTCCAGTATCTGAAATAATCTAAACATAATTTAAAAGATTCAGATTGTGGAGAATTGTAGGCTTCAGACTTCTGGATTTTTGGATAAGAGATGGCCGGGCAGTGAAGTCCGCACAGCAAACGCTCCAAAATCTGAAAGAAACCCACGGGTCCTCCCGCGGCTTGGAGCCCGCGCTCCAGACCCAAAAACCGGGACCCTAAAACCCGGGATGTGTGAGCGGGCAGGGCGCAGAGGCGGCAGCCGCACCCTGGAGGACACCACCAGAGACTGCTGTGGTCCGTGTCCATATCACCCAGCGTGGGAACCTCCTGCCACACGTGGCCACGCAGCTCAGGACGTGGGGCTGCTGGGGCCGAGGAAGCGCTTTTAAGTCCAAGTTAAGGGGCTGGAGAAATGGCACCGCGGTTAAAGCACTTGCCTAGCAATCACAAGGCCCTGGGTTGGATTCCCCAGCACCACGTAAAGCCGGGTGGGGTGGCGCCCGCCTGCAATCCCAGCACTCGGTAGACTGAGGCAGGAGGAGTGCCGTGAGTCCAAGGCCAGCCTGGGCTACGGAGTGACACCCTGCCTCAAAAAAAAAGGGCTGCCAAAAAGAATTCCAATTTAATCTACACCTGAGGTGTGACCCCAGGCCGGACTTCAGAACCCACCAGCCACGATAAGTAACAAACGCAACAGACTCGGCGAGGAATCAGGCTCCCCTGAAGCAGAGACCTGGGATCCCGGGAATAAGGTACAGGAGGTAGGCCTCCGGCAGTGCCCCTAAAGGCCGCGCCGAAGCCCCGCCGCCAGCCCCACAGAGGCGGACCTCCGTGGGGACGGGCTCCTGGCAGACACGGCAGGACGGGGTCTCGCGGAGCAGGCCTCAGCCGGCCAGGACGCCCGGCGGTGGGGGCAGAGCCAGGGCTCCCGGGTACGCAGGCCCCTGGGAGCTTCCAGACCCGCCCCGCGACTCGCGCCCCAGAACTGCAAGGGCCCCAGTCGGGGCACCCCGCGGTACTCTGTCCCGGCAGCCCTACAGCGCACAAGGTGCCAGGCGCCGCGGGTGCCAGCCCCCGGCACCCACTCAGGCCGGCAGCCCCCCGGGGCGAGGAGCCAGCGGAACTCCGGCGTGGCCTCCTTTCCGGCCGCTCAGGAAGTGCCCCATCCGCCTCCAGCGGGAGCTGGAAGCCACCTCGGGCCTGTTAAATGCAAATGCGCCTCTTTCAAATGCTAATGCCACGCAGGAGGGCCCAGAGGGAAGCAGAATCACGGGTGGAGCCGCGAGCGAGGGAGGAAAGTGACGGGAAAAGGAAACGCTGGGAGCCAGGCAGGTGAGCACCTGCCGTCAGGCCCCGTGCACGTGGGCAGGGCGGACGCACAGCGCCACTGCCGGCCGCCACAGAAAATCTAGTGACCGGGCCGGGGTGGGGCCTCGGGACTCAGACGCCCATCCAGCCCAGCAGCAGGGAGGGGGCGGGAACCCAGCCAGGATGACCCCCAGCTGTGTCCCCCAGGGTCCAGCAGGGCGGCTCAGTGCCCCTCCCGCACCCCACAGAGCACCAGGCAGCCACTGCCCCTGCAAGGGCATAAACCCGAGGCAGTGCAGGCCTGCGGCCCCAGCACTCTGGTAGGCTGGGGCAGGAGGATGGCGAGTTCAGCCCAGACTGGGCACTTCAGTGAGACTGTATCTGAAAAATAAAAGTAACTAAAAGCGGAGCGGGATGCCGATCAGTGCAAAGGCCCTGGACTCAGTGCCCAAGACCACAATGACAAGAGCACAAGAATCAAGGGGACCACACCACGGCCCACGCCATGTCCCAGGGCCCAGGGGACAGGCAGGACACCAGGGCCCCAGCACCGTGCCCATGCGAGCTGAGCGTGGCCGTGCGGAACACGGCCCACACCCGTACTGGTGCCAGAGGCCCCCAGCCTGCATCCTGTGCCCACATGGCAGGCCTGACCATCTGCTCGACTCCATGGTTAGCCTCCGCAATGGGGGGTGGGGGGGGACACTCAGGACCCTATGTCCCGGAAAGGCCTGTCCCTGACAGCTGCCGGGAGGCGGCAGGGTGAAGGGGCTGGGACTCCACCCACGGACCAGTCCCGGGGGAGTGGTAGAGATGGGAGGTAGGCCCCAAGGTGGAGCGCACGGTATCGGCCTCTCCGGCCACGTTCACAATCTCAGGTACGGGGTCACGACAGCCACGGGCCTGGGGGATCTGGCAGGGGCTGACTATAGGCCCTCCAGCCGCCCCGGGAGCCCCTCAGGGCTGCGCTTGGCGGTGCTGGCGCTCAGGCCGGGGCTCCCCTCCCGGCACCCTGCCCGCTGCCCGCCTCGCTGTCAGTCCACACTCAATCCCTCTATTCTTCGTGTGTTGTTTCTGGAGCGCAACCGTGGCTTCTCGGCCTCCTCTTTGAGATAAAAATCAAAAACAAATCTTAAAGGCCATCTTCAAAAACCACAGAATGGCTGAGATTAAATAAAAATAAAGCTTGCGGTTTTCCTCCGGGGCTTCCTGCTCCTCCGGAAGGCCTGAGTCAGCTGCACGCACGCCAGGCAGAGGCTCCTGGGCCGCGGGGCGCCTGGGACGGGATGGCCGGCACCTGCAGCCCCGCGAGCACATGGTGTAGTGTCCTGTTCCTGGGCCAACAGGAGGCAGCAGGTGATCTACGCTGGACAGCCGCAGTGTCCGAAAGTGGCTCCAGGCTGGAAGCACGGCACAGCAGTTAAAGCACTTGCCTTACGAGTGCAAGGCCCTGAGATCAATTCCCCAGCACCACAGAAAGCTGGGCATGGTGGCACATGCTGGACTGTCCTGAGTCCAAGGTCAGCCTGGGCTATACCAGTGAGTTCAGGACCAGCCTGGGCTACAAAGTGAGGCTGGCCTTGGACTCAGGGCAAAAAAAGGGGGGGGGGGCACTACCTGGAAACGGGCCCTGTGGTGCTGGGGATGGGGTCCAGCACCCTCCCATTTCCCTAGACAATGTTTTATTTCTGATTTTGAGACAAGGCGTTGCCAAGTCACTAAGCTGCCCGGGCTGGCTGGGCTCGAACTTGCAATCTCTGCCTCCCAAAATATAAGGATTACAGGCCTGCACCCAGGGCCTGGCTGCAAATAGGATTCTTGCAGGTGCAACCAGACTAGACTGAGGTCATCCTAGACCCAAAGGGGCCCTGGACTCAAAGACAGGTGTCCTGTGAGTCACGGACAGGTGGCACAGAGGCTGCAGTGGGCCACGTGGGCAGGGTGGAGAGGTCACCGCACAGAGCGGGCGCTGCGGTCCTCCATCCTGAACAGCACTGGAGTCTGGGCACGGAGGGCCAGGTCCGTTCTTACCCCATGGACAGATGACCAGGGTCCCCAATGGACCAGGAGTTCAAATGCACTGAGACGGTGACATGTGCCCTGAAGAGCCGCAGCCTCCCACGGGAGCCTGTCCACTCCGGCCTCGGGCACCCCGCACCTCACGCCAGGCACACCCGCTCCCGAAGCTCCCACTCCCAATTCAGGCCACCCCCAGGTGTCAAAGCAGGCAAGTCGCCCCGCGTCACAGAGGGGCCCTCTCTAGAAGGTGGGGGCCACGGGAGATGCTGAAAACTGAACAGTCCTCAGAAAGTTAACCACAGAAGCCAGCCAAGCAGCATGTACTGTGACTCTCAGCACTCCGGGACGCGAGGGCAGGAAGATCGTAAGTTCGAGTCCAACCTGGGTAATTTAGGAAGACTTTGTCTCAAAATCGAAGCTCAAACCGGCTGGGGATGCGGCTCCATGTGAAGGCTCCGGGCTTGACCCCCAGTCCAAAAAATAAAAGCTAAATATCGACTTATCGTGTGTCCTAAGGATCCCCTCCAGGGTCGGTCCCCAAAGGAAACGAAGCGTGTGTCCCCATGAAACTCAACAGCGACAGCAGCCAGAGACGAAAGAGCCTCAGGGCCCCGGATGCACAGCGCGACCAGCAGCATGTGGGACATCGCCGGCCATGAAAGGGGGCACCAGCCCTGAGGACAGGACGGGGGGCGACAACAGCGTCCCCACGGGCAGACACTCAGGGCGCCTGCCTGCAGCGGGGTGAGCTCTGCACGTGGGGTGCCTCAGGGCACACAGGCAGGAACAGCCTCCCAGGCCTGGCTGCACTGAGATCGCACAGGGACTGGGGGACCCTGTAGGGGCACAGGCTCCTCTCATCCAGGTCCTGCTGCCTCATATCCTCCCCCAGCCAGGCTGCTGGGCCCTGGGGTCCCTCCTTATTGCACCCGAACAGGTGTGAGCGTGCAGCCGGATGAAACGGCCCAGTGTGGACACTGCTGGATTGTGACCTGGTGTCCCCAGAGGCCTTGGAAAAAGGCAAGGGGCTGGAGGAATGGCTGAGCTGTTAGAGCACTTGCTTGCAAGCTCTAAGTACCCAAGTTCGATTCCCCAGCACCACATAAACCAAGCGTGGTGGAGCAAGCCTGTGATCCCAGCACTCGGGAGGCAGAGACAGGAGGGTTTCCCTGAGTCCAAGGCCAGCCTGGGCTCCATGGTGAGTTCGGGACCAGCTCGGGCTGCACAGTGAGACCCTGTCTCAAAACAAAAAACAAAAAAAACCCGCAACGTCACCACGTGTCCTCTGTGGCCTCCAACAGCCACATCTGCCACTGTTACGCATCCTGCTGCTGCCACCTGCTGCAGGGACACGGACATGCCCGCTCTGGGGGCACTGGGCCTCACCGACCAGGCACTGAGGGCCACAAAGGACGGAGGCCGTCAAGAAACCACATCCCGCCCCCGTGACATGTTCTCAGCAGCGGCAGCAGAGTTACACAGTGAGGATGACATTGTTAAAATCTGGACGGCGCACCTGCAGCACAGACACCGGCACCCTGGAGAGGAGACTGGGCTGGGGGGTGGGGGGGACCCTCCCTCCCACTGGGCGCTCCCCAAGGCGTGGCCACAGCCACAGGCAAGGCACGAGCCAGCCAGCTGAGCTGACCCCACACCACCCTCTTCCACCCCAGAATGCCCCCAGAGGTAGGGGTGAGGCCACCAGACAACCTGGTCTTGGACCCTCTGGATAAATTCCCTTGGAGCCAGGCCCTGTGGCGCAGGCCCGTCATCCCAGCAGTCTGGGAGGCTGAGGCAGGAGGATCGCAAGCCTGAGCCCCGCCTGGGCAATTTAGTGACTTGGTAAGACTCTGTCTCAATTTGTTTATTTTAAAAAGGGCTGGGAAGCGCTGGATTCAACTAGTACCGGAGAAAGGGAGAGGGCCAGAGACGCGGAGAACTGGAAGCGCTCAGGGAGGGTAGCGGAGCCCTCCGGCGTGGCCAGCAAGAGCAGGTCGCCCAGGAGAGAAGCCGGGGCGCAGTGTGCTGGTGTCTGCGCGGCACTGCCCGCGAGGACCCCACACCCACTGTGTCGGGGCCGGGCCCCCTCCCGCGGTCAGCAGGACTTCCCCGACACACTGTAGCCCAGAGCCTGAAGCCCATCACCACAGCCAGGCCGCCACCGTCACCACAGACACCGGCACCAGCACCAGGAGGGAGACGGCACTGCCGGGTCACCACCCTGTCCTACGCTGCGGCTGGACTTCCCGGCGCTGCCCACGAAGCCCTCAGGCCAGGGCTGCCAAACTGTCAAGCCACTGACCAAGCTCACCAAGAGGAACCCAGGGCACAGAGGTTAGGCACGTGCCTGAGGGACTGGCTGGGCCCACCACTCCTGGCTTTCCTGCCCTGCCACTGCCGCTCATCCTGAGCTCTGCTGCTGGGTTGGCTGTCCACACCAGAAGGTCGGGCCACTCTCCGCAGACATGGGGTCCAGGCCAGCCAGCCCAACATGTGGTTTGCTTTTCAGAAGACGAACCACAAACATGCAATTCCCGGGAAACAGGGCCGGCTCCTTCCTGCCCTGAGCATTGAGTGAAGCCCCAGCCGGGAGGCCACCGCCAGGGTACAGATGGGTTGGGGCTGCTGGAAGTAGGGGCCATGGACAGGGCCATGACATGGCAAGGACCCTGGCAGCCCCCACCCCCCCCGGGCCCTGCCACGCAGGAGTCCCAGCAGCACGGGGACCCTCAGCCCACTCCTGGGCCATCAGGGACACAGAATCGCTCGCAGGCCACTGGGAACCGGGGCGCACCGTCCTCGCTCCATAAAGGTGCGTCAGGCAGGCCGGGTGGCCCGGGCATGTCACCCCAGCATTGCAGGAGGCTGAGGTGGGAGGAGTGATCTCAAGTTCAAGCCCAGCCTGTCCAGCAAGACTCTGTCTCAAAAATAAAACATGGGCTGGGGATGTAGCTCAGGGTAAAGACACGTCAGCAGAACAGGGTGGGGCTTAGGTCCCCCATCCCCTGCTCCCGCAGCCTGTCCACACCTGGTCTGCACACACACTGTGCCAGCCTGCCCTGCCCCCCTGGCAGGAGCCCCCCAGCCCTTGCTGGCCGCTCTATCCCCTGTGGCACTGAGGGGCTTTGAGCCGTCAGCAGCAGAAAAAGTCCCAAGGCCCCCAGGAGCCAAGGGACCAGGCAGGCCCGCAGCCACAGGCAGGGGAGCCGTGAGGAGGACACAGGGTTCTGGAGGGGCTGAGTGCCTGCCCCAGGGCCACCTGATATCAGCCCCGGGGACAAGCATGGAGGGGCTCCCCCACACGCACACAGGGACCGTCACAGATAGAGACCCACACAGAGTCTTGCACAACACCTGGGCCAGGACAGAGCCACCACCGGAGGCCAGGCAGGCCCTCGGAAGCGGCGGCTCCCCCAGGGGAGATCCCAGCCTGGAGCCGCTGCCCGCCTGCCTGGGGCCCTGGCCTGGACACCCACTGGAGACGGTGCCTGCCAGTGCTCCCTGCCCCCAGCCTCCGGGCCAGAGGGCGCAGCCTCACATGGAGCCCAAGGCAGGGCAGATCCTGGTTGAGCGCAGAGAGCAAAGCCCAGACCACGCCCGGGCCGACCTGCCAGCCTGGGCCCCGCCAGCCCCAGCGCCGGGCAGAAGTGACAGGGGCACCAAGAACAGAACTCCAGTGGCTCCTGACTCAGAACAGCAGACCCCCTGGAAACAGCACAGCAGAAAGGAACTGGGAGGGACAAGGGCAGAGGGTGGGAGGGCAGACAGACGGCAGTGCACATATGCATTCAAGCAGGAAGATCCAACATTCGTGCATGGGGGCTCAGGGCACAGCTCAGTGGCTAGAGTGTTTGCCCAGCAAGAACAAGGGCCCAGGTTCGACTCCCTTGCACCACTTAAGCCAGGTGTGGTGGCGCACGCCTGTAATCCTAGCACTTGGGAGGCTGAGACAGGAAGAATGCTCTGAGTTTGAGGCCAGGCTGCCGTTTAAGCTGAGCCTGAACTACAGAGACCCTGTCTCAAAAAAAAAAAAAAAATCACACATGTTAAAGCACAAAGCAACAAGTACTATATAACATCTGAATGTCCAATGCTCTGGAAAACCTATAAACATGCGGAGCTTGGTAACAGCCAACGAGCCAGAGAGAGAAAACCCACAATTACCTTCGGGGCACGAGAGAATTCATTGGAAGAAAAACACAAAGGAGTTCTATTGCAACATGTGAAAATCAAAGAGAAGCTAGTAATTTCCCAGGAATGTGACTGAAATCCTCCAGAAACCAGGAACACTGAGACCAGAAAGTGGCCAGGATAATGACCGTAGACCCTACCCAGAAAGGGGCTCAGGACTCAGGGCAGAACCCACAGGAAGCCACCAGCCCCTGGCCCACCGCCGTGGTGAGCACCCCCAGGAGCAGGCTGGCAGCTCCAGCCAGCTCCTCCTCGCAGGGGGCAGGTGTGCGGGCGCCGTGCTGGCCGTGAGCCCAGAGTCTTGCACTTGCTGGGCACGCATCCACCACCAAGCTGTAACCTTAATCTCCATTCTAGCAAGATCTGCAAGCCAGGCGTGACGCTGTACACCTGGAATCCCAGCTACTTGGGAGGCTGAGGCAGGAGGGTCATGAGTTCGGGCCACTTAGCAGGATCTTGCCCCAAAATAAAATTTATTTACTTAGAGACAATGTCTTGCCTTGCAGTTCAAGCTGGTCTCAAACTCACCATGTAGCCCAGGCCCAGAACGGCCAGCCTCAGCCTCCCGAGTGCTGGAATTACAGGTGTGTGCCACCATGCTCAGCTACTGTGTGTTGCTGATGGTCAAACCCGAGGCCGGCTCTAATCACTGAGCTTGTCTCAAGCCCTCCAAATAAAATTTAAATAATGAATAAATGGGTCAGGAATGGAGCTGTGATACAGCACCCTGGGTTTGATGCCAGCACAGAGAGAGAGAGAGAAAGCACAGCCCAGCCAAGTGGCATAAACGTGATCCCGATCCCAGCACTCGGGGAGGCTGAGGCAGGAGGGTTACAAGCTCGAGCCCAGGCTGGGCAACTCAGCAAGACCCTGTCTCAAAATCAAAACGAAAAAATGGGCTAGAGAGGCAGATTGGTGTGAAGCAACCAAACTCCATCCTCAGTACCACAGAGAAAAATAAAGCAGGGTGTGTTGGCAGACACCTGTAATGAATGAGGAGGACCGCTGTGAGGTCCAGCCTAGCCACGACTATAGAGGGAGACCCTGTCTCTAAGAAAGAAACCCGTTCTCAGTGTCTAACAGAGCGAGGACCCAGAAAAGACCCTTCTGTGTGACGAGGCTTTGGGCACAGAGCCTTTGGGCAGGGGAGCGCAGATCTGGAGGCCTGTGGCGCCCTCTCGTGGCCAGGACGAGGGCAGCGGGACCTGAGCGGCCCAACTCCAGGCCTGGATGCAGCGAAGTAGCTGCAGTCGCTTGTTCACCGTCCCGTCCTGATCATGGCCCTGGGGCTGGGCACCTCTGAGGCCAGACTTCCTCCAGCCTTCCCCCGCCAGAGGCTGGGGTGCCCCCGTGGGGTCCACAGGTGTCTCAGCCTGCCCAGGGCCCCTGGGGACAGAACCACCCACTGTCACCCCTCCGTGAAGGGGATTTCATAACCCATTTCCTGGCCCTCCTCACCCTGTATATCGGATTGATTTTGGGGTCCTCACCCTGTTAGATACAAAGGTGAGAATGGCTCCTTTTTTTTGAGACAGAGTCTCAACTCTGCAGCCCAGGCTGGTCCTGAATTCACTACTGAGCCCCGGCTGGCCCTGCCTCAGCCTCCTAAGTGCCCAGAGCCTTCGAGCCTTATGTGGTTCCCGGGAATCAACCTAAGGCCAGTGCGTGCTAGGCAAGTGGTTTAATTGCTGTGCTGTTCCTCCAGCCCCTAAGAAATTGCACTCAACACTATATGGCGAATGCCCGTAGATCCTCACCCTTGGACACCGCGGAAGAGCTCAGTCTGGGCAATTTAGCAAGACCCTGTCTCAAAATCAAAATTAAAAAATGGGCTGGGGACATAGCTCAACGCAGAGGTCCTGGGCTTGATCCCCAACCCACGCACACACCCACACGCAGAGAAAGGCGGCTCATACGTGCACAACGTCAGGCTTTCAGCTTGGCCATGGGCAGGACAGGGCCCTCGACCTCACTGAAGAAGCCATGGGAGGCAGAGCCGTTCAGGAAGGGCGGAGTCACGGGGACAGCCCCTGGCCCAGGCAGCCTCAGCCAAAGAAGATATCTACCTGAGAAAAAGAGAAAGCCACGCTGCCCTCCTGACGGGGAGCAGCCAGCACCACCAACCCAGGCTCTCCTCTTTCCTGACCGCAGCCAGAGCCCCGTGCTGGGTCAGGCTGCGGCGAACCTCGGAGCGGGTGGCCCCACCAGGTCTAGTCTGTGCCTCCGGCAGGCGCTAGGCCCCAGCCACGGCCCTGGAAACCAGGTTTCACTCTTCCCTGGTGGTCTTTTGCTTCGGTCTCCCTTATCCCAGAGACCTTATCCTGGTCCTGGTTCTCACGGCTGCTTAAATGCCCGTGCCACAGGGATGCAGGGCTCACCAAGCTCTCCAGGGACGCCAGATGCAGGTAGGAGCCATGCCAGGGCCTGGGCATCCACTCCCAGGGAGCAATGCTCAAAGGGATTGTGCTCGGGCCCTTCCCCGTGAGCTACATCCTCAGTCCATTTTTAATTTCTTATTTTTTATGACAGGGTCTCACTCAGAAGTCCGGGCTGGTTCTAAACTCGTTATGTAGCCAAGGCTGGTCTCGAACTCACAGCAATCCTCCTGCCTCAGCCTCCTGAGTGCTGGGGTGGCAGGCGTGTAACAGGCCACCCCGTAATCTCGAGCTTTTCAGGCAAACGCTCTAACCGCTGCTGCGCCATTCCTCCAGCTCCTTTAGTTTCAAGGCAGGATCACCCCAGATCTCGAATTTGCCCGTGTTGGGCTTGAACTCGTGCCCTCCAGCCTCTGCCTCCCACCATGAGGGACCCGAGGCACGCGGCAGCAGGCCCGTCCCCCTTGCTACACGAAGGGCGGCCAAGGGCGACCCGCGCCCTACTCCAACATGGCCGCCTCGCCCCCACTATGCCCGGCTCCAACATGGCTCCTTCACCGCCCCCATGCCCGGCTCCAACATGGCCGCCTCGCCCCCACTATGCCCGGCTCCAACATGGCCGCCTCGTCCCC